>JASCZW010007111.1:0-73969 GCA_034211315.2 Aedes japonicus | reverse complement strand
ATATCGAGGAAGCAAACCATTAACTACTTTAAAAATGGTACCATAGTTAAATACACAATTCTTTGCTTCACTGATAGCCATTGTAAAGCGTCTAACCATAAAAGTCGAGGAAGATTGAATCTGTTACATCGTAAAATCAAACGCATAATTTTATTCTGCAAACGCTGTAACCTCAATATTTGTGTTTGGTTGGCCAAGAATAAAATGGAAGGGCAAAACTCTAAATGAGGGAGATGATTGATTTGTATAGCTGTATTTTACTGCAAGTAGTTAAATCGTTTTTTAATCGGCATAGAATTCCATACTTCTTGGCAATTTTCTTGATGACATTGTCAATGTGAGCGTTGAACTTTAGCTTGTCATCAATAATCACGCCAAGATATTTCATCTCCCGAACGCGATCAATTGCCTCATCATCAATCGTAACTGAGACATTCTCATTTACTCGATTCTATGAAATTACCATAAATTTAGTTTTGCTTATATTCAATTTCAATTGCTACATTTCAACCATCTACTTAGAAAACGCAAATCTTCGTTCAAATGGGTAACGGCTTCATTTAAATCTTTAGCTGCAATGAACAACACAGTGTCATCTGCAAACAGATTAATGTAACAAAATCGTAAAACACGTCGCATGTCATTAATATACATAATAAACAAAAGGGGCCCTAATACACTTCCCTGGGGCACACCAAGGTTATTCCTCCACGGGACTGGAAACAGAATCGTTAAAAACAGTCCTTTTGAAGTTCTGTCAGACAAATAGCTTTCAAACCATCTGTATGCAGTACTCGGAAATTCCATGGCGCTTTAATGCTTTCAACAACAAGGGCCTAGAAATTGTTTCAAAGCGCGTTTCAGATCCAAAAAAACAGCAAAATTGTTTGTTTACTCTCTAAGTTATCTTTCCATTTTGCTAATACTAATTCAACGCGGTTTCGCTAAGAATGGCGCTTCCCGGTAGCCAGATTGTTCCGGTATCAATACAAAGAAATTACTATTTAAATATTCCAGCAACTGGCCTTTCACAACAAGTTCTAAAATTTTCTCTAATGTGTGCAGCATGTTGATAGGACTGAAACTCTTCAGCTTTAATCGTCCCAGCAACCTTTTGAATCGGAACAACCAACGATTCTTTCCACGCTTCAGGCACGTGCTCAGTTTGCAATGATACATTAATAAGGTCCAGTAAGTGTGACCAATGATATGAAAGCAATCTTGAATAACTCTAGCATTAACATTATCTACTCCAGCCGATTTTCCTAGAAAAGCAAATATTTCTAAGTTCATCTATTGTGATGGGGTGAAAACCTTCAAATCTGCAATTACTATATAACTGGCTGCTTTTATTCCATCAGGTTCATCAACCAATTCAATAGATTGATTAATCAATGAAACACTATTGACGAAACAATCATTAAACTTAGACGCAATTTCGTTGTTCAGACTGTTCTATTGTGCCGTCAAAAGTTATGGATCGCGGTCTGCAATTGCTAGGTTTCAATAATGATTCAAAATTTTCCATAACTCTCTGCTGTTGTTTGATGTTGATCAATTTTCCCCTTCTTTATATTCACAACGAGTTATTTTAATGGATTGTGAATATTTATTCCGCGCGATTGTGTACTTATTCCAATGATTATCACTATTAGATCTACAAAACTTTTTGTGCAATTTATCCCTCTTGCGTTTTAAGACGTAAAAGATCCAAATTGTACCAGCTGTTCGAGTTCTTCAAAGAAACAAATTTTTGTTCAACTAGCTTATTTGTACCGTTTTCATGGTATTAGTAAGAACAGCTGCAGACTCATCTAAACTACCGCTCGCGATTGGAAAATCCACGCTTCTCTAAGCGAGTAAGCGTAAAGTCCTGGCCAGCGTCGCCCTGTCCATGCCAGGTACGGCGGGCCGGCATGGATCACCGCCTTGAGTACCAAGAGGCTACGCAAGTAAGCTAGAGAGTACGCACAGGCTTATGTGCCTGAGAGTGGTTAGTGCTTACCGAACGGTATCACGCGACGCGATCTGTGTCCTAGCGGGGATGATGCCAATAGGTATGGTCATAAAAGAGGACGTAGAGTGCTTTGAACAACGTGGAACAAGAGGTATTCGGAAGACCACTAGAGCCGTATCCATGGTTAAGTGAAAAAGGAATGGAATAACTCAACCAAAGGTCAGTGAACCCACCGACCGATCCCGGAATTAACCGGGTGGGTCGGCAGGTGACACGGGAGGTGAACTTCCACTTGCCGCAGATATTGTCTGGCCACGGCTGTTTTAGACAATGCCTGCATAAATATGGGCATGCACGGTCCTCCGCATGCAGCGAGTTCGCGGGAGTTGAGAAACTGCGGAACATGTGTTCTTCGCATGTCCTCGCTTCGACGGCGCGAGATCAGGCATGTTTGCCGTAAGCGGTCACGACACGACTCCGGACAATTTGGTCCCGAGGATGTGCCAGGACCGGGACGTCTGGAACGCGGTATGCGTAGCAGCCTCCCAGATCGTCCTCGATCTCCAACAAAACTGGCGAAACGACCAAAGGCGGGTCACCAGGGACCACCTAACTACTAAAGCCCTAAGTAGTTAGACATAGTGGGTGCTGAACAAGCACAAGAGCCTCTCCCAGTAATACCGAAGGTGGTTCCGGGGAGGGCCCAGGCTTAAGGCACGAGGTGGGTTTTTAGTGGGTCGAGGAGTTGGCACCCTCATCCCCACCCCTGAGTTCTTCAGGTGTCTGGTTGCAGATTTTCCATCCCGTCTGAAAAAAAAAACTCCGGAGCAAATAAAGATCATGCTTCAGTTCTAATAAAGCCCTCTTTACATAACCAGTTTGTGTTTCCTCTGGATTATCGGGGTCTAACATGCACTAACCTTAGTTAAGAGTCCATAATTTCATCCTCCTCTCCTAGTAGGAAGTTTCTGCTTGCATTACCAACTAATTACGAAACTGGGGGCTAACCGTGATGACTGATAATGGTGCCGTAGCTTCTTCTAACGGGTTTCGTGAAACAGGTTGATTAATTCGTTATCTTCCAATTCATTTGCCAAAACAGATCGTTTTCCCGTAGAAATATCTATTCAGTCGAAACTCCAATCGTATCATCAATTTGCTTCAATTTAACTATATGCAAATCTGTTAGTCCAACGAAGGATCTTGTTTAAGGGTCTTCTATGGATTATCTTTTAATTTTTCAGTCTTTCACGTTTCCCGTAGAGCTCTTCGTTTTCCTGAAATCGGCTCATTATTATTAAACACTATGTCCCTAATTTCAAGCTCAAAATCCAACTCATCCTCATTTAAATGATCTACACGAATGTCACAATATTTCTGTTTTAGTATTTCAACTACCAAATCAAGCCGATTTGTTTGCCATTTTTATAAGAGAATCTGTTTAAAAAAAAACTACAAAAAAAATCTAATAGCACTTAAAACTAATATTTCGCTTTAATTCCTTTGATTTTTCTAATTAATGTATCCTTTTGATTTAACTTCACTTAGCAGAATATTTTTAGTTCTATTAATCCATTTTCCAATTCACTTATTCACAATATACAATTGATTAACAACTAATAGAACAATAGAACAATCATTGCGCGACCGTTCAGGAACTGTTGATAGTCCATGCATGCATGCCGAAGCTCTCTCGAAAGAGAGAGAGAGAGAGAGAGAGAGAGAGAGAAAGGTTTCCTTCATGGATTGTCTGGTAGAATCTGCCTCCGAAATGATGGTCCTCAGCTACATAGATAAAACTGCCCAGGTGATCGGCTCCATATTCCCGGGTTCCTGTCTTCCAGCACTTAAAAGCTTGCCGTACAATCGTTCAGCCGAACTCTTTTCACCGTAACTCACCCGACGTTCCACGTGCTTGCCGACGGGGCCGTTGCCAATTGGATATTGGTCCCTAGTAAGCGGGAGCGAACCCACCAGGCCTTACCAGAACCTCACCACCATGACGATGGCTGCAGCGCACCCGTGGCGAAGGCTTAGATTTATAGTCAACTTGTCAACCACCAGCACAGGACTCCCCAGGTATCCGGTTCTGTCAAAACAGCCTCCAAAAGGACACTTCGTGGTTTTTCACTGGAACGCTTCCTGTCTTCGCTCTACTTTTTCTGTTGCTGTCCTTTTTTTCTACGTCTAACCACTTTCGCGATCCAAAACCATCTCCTCGGTTCACCTTCTTTCATTTTGCTTGACAACTAGCTCCACATCTCTTCTCTCCTTCTCTCATACCTCTCTCTCCCACTTTCTCTCTTTTCTCTCTCCTGCTCACGTTTTCCGGGAATGACGAATGCCAACTTTGACAAGCCACTTGTCGATAGACATCTGCCAAGATGCGAGTCGTCGCTGAGGGGTTAGTGGATTAGTCAATTACCTTTTTATTCAATGTTTAGTGCGATCTTTGCCGTCTTTTGTTTTATTTACAGAATATATATATATATATATATATATATATATATATATATATATATATATATATATATATATATATATATATATATATATATATATATATATATATATATATATATATATATATATATATATATACATATATATATATAAATATATATATATATATATATATATATATATATATATATATATATATATATATATATATATATATATATATATATATATATATATATATATATATATATATATTATATGACAGCGATTCCACGGGAAAAGAATAGAGTTGAAAAAAAAAAGTTGTCCGATTTTGCTCAAAATCGCTTGGTGTATGTTCTTTATCGAAAATAATAAGACCCGTATTTTTTATTTTTTATTAGGGTGACCATGTTCGATATAGAGTCACCAGAAAAATCGACATTTTTCGAATTTTTTATTTAAAAACAACATAACTTCTGAACCACTGGTTCGATTTTTCGTTGTTTTTATATAAATTGAAAGATTATTACTTGTTGTTTTTAGTTAAAATATTGATCAAAATAATTAATGTACTTAAATTTGCTAAAATGGTCAATATATTTATTTTTTAAGATTTTCAAAATGTTGGACCACAATGACTATTTATTTTTATATTTTTTATAAAAATTCAAACATTTTACATAACATATCAAAAATCTCAAATGTTCATCGATCCGTTTTTGAGTTAAATTTTTTGAAAATTTCAAGTTTTTGCCTATACACACATGGAATGAGTATCATTTTCCATCACTTCAAAATAACTGCGAGAATCATTTCTTTGAAGTTATCAAACTTATTCCTAATAAATTCATGATAGTTTTATTTGTGAAGTAATGTACTCATCAAAATTAGGGAGGCTTGTCCAATCCTGACCCCATTACATGTAAGAACTATAAATCAGCCTCAAATTGTTTAAAAGCAGAGACCAACATTGCTAGGGTTTACTCAGCCATGGTTTACGCTATAACTGGAGCCACAATGGTCCGTTAGCGTCCAAATTCAGCATGAGTGCTTATAAGGATTGCAGGGACACTCATGCCAAATTTGAGTTGTAGCGTAAACCACGACTGAGTACACTTAACTCATATTTTGAATTAATCCACATTGAGTGAACCGAACTGAAACCATACTAAAGAAACGTTTAATACAATGAAACACGACTGCTCAAATTGCCATGTTAGATTAAAAGCTACAGGAAACCTACTCTAAACTATGTGGTTATGCAGTGGAAAGGAGAACAAAGTTGGATAAAAGCTATTCCGACTTTTGTAATACCTGCTATTGCAGACTTTATCGCTTTATCAAGAAAGAAAACGAGCCAGCAACTCCAAGTGCAGTGAATCTAGAATGTGAAAATCAAGAACTTACCGTTTCTGAACCGTGTTTAATTTTCAAAGAGCAATATCCTACTTTTGAAATTGGATTTTCAATGTTTTCTAGTAGCCGCCCAAAAAATTGTATTCTGGCTGGTTCAAGTGCAACGAAACTGGCCACACATCGTCGCTCGGCAGCAGCAGCACATTCGTCGCCCATCTGCAGTAGATCCGTGCTACATATAAGATAAGTTTTTGTTTCCATCTCTTCTGAGTTATTCTTATAGTGTGTGTGTGAGTGTATGGGAGTGATTGAGAGTGTGTGAGAGTGTGCTAAGCTTTAGTTTATTTTTTTTCTGTGTTTAGTTATATATAGATTCAGTGGTTGAGCGTCATAAGCTCCCACGAACGAGCCATGGATGATTTATCGCAAGATGAATCATCTATGGCGCAAAATGATGGGGGAGCTCATAAATTTACCCGATCACGTGCTTATCCAGAATCACGTTCAACTAGCCCATGGGTTGTCTATTTTCAGCCCAAATCGAAACCTCTGAATGTCTATCAAGTTTCGAACGATCTGACCAAATGATTCTCGGCCGTGACCGAGATAATTAAAGTAAGATCGAATAAACTTCAGGTCGTTGTGTCCAACCTCCAAGCAAGCTAATGAGATTGCTGTCTCCCAGCTCTTTACTCAAGAATACAGAGTGTACATCCCAGCTCGGGGTATTGAAATTGAAGGTGTAGTCACCGATACGAGTCTGACCCCTGAGATCTTGCTGAAGCCGGGGTTGGTCGATTTAAGAACTCCCTGCTTCCCCCAGTTCAGATACTGGATGTGCGCCAACTAGGCTCAGTGTCGACCAATAAGGGCAAAAAAGTTCACACCATCAGACTCGTTTCGCGTGACCTTCTCTGGCTCAGCCCTCCTCAATACGTCGAGTTGGAAAAACTTCGACTACCTGTGCAGTTGTTTGTACCTCAGGTCGCGATCTGCGAAAAATGCAAGCAGATGGGACATACGACCTCCCATTGCGGCAATAAGGCACGCTCCTCCAACTGCAGGGAGAAGCATGAGGATGGCGCCTGTGCGCAGACAGCACACCAAAATGCGCTTTCTGTAAGGGTACTCCTCCTCATGCTCTCTCGTCGTGCCCGGCGAACAAACAACGCGGGGAACAATTAGAACGCTCGCTAAAACAGCGTTCCAGGCAATCTTTCACCGAAATGGTGAAAAAAGCCTCACCATCACCCGATGCCAATACAAATGCCTTTGCTCCTCTGTCAGATGACGAGTCTGACTTTGATTCGGCTGAAGAGGGAACATCGTGTACATGTACATGGATAAAAAATAATACCCAATTTGAGTTCTATTCCGCCAGGTCGATGGTTCCGTACGCCAAATTAATTTTGAGTTATTTTTCAATTAATTTTGAGTTATTTTTCAATTAATTTTGAGTTATTTATTTTGAGTTATTTTTGGTTTAGGCATTGTTTTGTAATATCATGAAGTTTGATGTGTCGCAATCCATAGTTTGGAATCGTTCTATATCTCGCCAATTCCCCGGGGGAACCCGGAATCCGCAACGTCACCAGGTGTGGCCAATGTGACCGAATACTCTCAGGTTGACCACCAGCGGTATTGTTTTGTAAAATCATGAAGTTTGATGTGTCGCAAGCCAGGGTTTGACATCATTCGAAATCTAGCTACTTCCCTGGGGGAACCCGGAATCCGGAACGTCACCAGGTGTGGCCAATGTGAAAAAATACTCTCAGGTTGACTACCAGCGGTATTGGTTTGTAAAATCATGAAGTTTGATATGTCGCAAGCCAGGTTTGATACAGTTCTAACGAAATGTCCGCTACTCTTCCAAAAACTAGGATAAATTTGTAATCGTATGAAAAAAGTTGCATCTAATTTGGTTAAGGGTACGCAGAGTTACAGATAAATTAAAAAGGAGTTTTTCAACATAAGAAGTGTCAGGCAATCGGGTAAAAAACTACATTTTACGGAAATGGCCATATCTCGGTTGTTTATGAGCCGATCTTTAACCACTGACAGACTTGTTATAAATTCTAGTTTCTGTCAAAAATATAATATTTCCGATTTTCAAGTAACATAAATAATAACGAGCTGCAGAAAATAAGCACATTTGACATAACCTCAAAGTATCCGTGCTATCTCCTGTGCCCGGAAGTCAAATCGAATGTTGATTGAACATGCTAAAATAAGAATAAATTCCCCGTCGAACGCTTCTAGTTTCATCAAAAACGGTTTATTATTCACCGAACTGTATCACTTTGAATCTGGACAAAATTTTGCTAGTCTTCTCCTTTTTTATCATCCCCTGTACGAACAACGAGAGCGAGGTGTACTCGTACCAATGTGTGGTGACCATGTGGCTTCATCGCGGTGCCGGCCGAAAGACGTCCTTTGCTTTCGAAAATCGTCTAAGGAATGAATCTTCACTTCTTCGCTTCTCCACATGCCAATACACATACATACGTACGACTCTCATTTTTCAAATTTTTAGAGAGTGTGCGTATAGCGTTCTCTGTCATTCCCATGCTTATTCTCTTATACTTCTATTTACTCACTCTCCCCTTCTTTCTAAACTGAGATTTGTAATCTCTTTCATCGTTTGTACATATCAATCTTGCCACACATACACGTATGTATTTTAACTCTCGATCCAAATGAGTCTCTTATACAGTACATATTTATATGCATATATTTAAAAGATATTTTGCACATATTCGACTCCAATTATGTTTCGTCTCAGTGCTTCACTTCGTGCATGCTGGGAAGTGTTACACGCATAGACAGTGATGCTAGATAATATAATAACCAATTTATTTGACACATTGAATCTCTCTCTTCTCTTCACTACATAATGGATCCTCAAGTTTGCGCGAAAAGTTTGTCCAGATTCTGTGCAGGCACGGATAATTCCTCGCGAAACCACGAATTCGATAGATGAGATCAGCCAACCTTTTTCAATGGTAGAACTCTCTCTCGCGCTCCTTTCGTGTGGCAATACGGTTCCAGGAGCTGAAAGAATCAAGTTCAACTTGCTCAAGAACCTCCCAGACGTCGCGAAGAGGCGCATGTTGAACTTGTTTAATCAGTTTCTGGAGCTCAACATTGTACCGAATGATTGGAGGCGGGTGAGAGTTATCGCCATTAAAAAGACCTGGTAAACCCGCGTCCGACCACAACTCCTATCGACCCATCGCGATGTTATCTTGTGTTTGAAAGTTGTTGGAGAAAATGATCCTTTTCCGTCTGGACAAATGGGTTGAGACGAACAACCTGCTTTCAGATACTCAATATGGTTTCCGTAGGGGTAAGGGAACGAACGACCTTCTCGCGTTGCTTTCCACAGATATTCAGTTAGCTTTTGCTAAAAAAGAGCAGTTAGTTTCTGTATTCTTGCACATAAAGGGGCTGTTGATTCAGTATCTGTTGAAATTCTTTCAGATAAACTCCACGCTTTTGGCTTTTCACCATTTATGAACAATTTTTGTACAATTTGCTGTCAGAGAAACATATGAGCTTCTCTCATCCCCCGGGATCATGTTTAAGCCCTCTCTTGTATAGTTTTATGTCAAAGACATTGACGATTGTGTAAGTGACAACTGTACGTTGAGACAACTTGCAGATAACGGCGTAGTGTCTGTCACGGGACCAAATATACTATATTAACAATATAAGTCACTTCCCTCTTTTTTCAGGCGACCCTATTTTTGCGCTTGTGGCGCCATAAGTGAGAAGCGTGGCAACTACTAAATGCACACGCTCAAACTTAGCTATTCAGTTTTCGATTTACCTAGCGTAATATTCCAAAGGCACTCAGTAGACAAATTGAAACGAATCACAAATTGTTAAACTAAGGTCCTAACTAAGGAAACGATTTCCGAACAACTCGCCGCAACTTCGACTTGTTGCCAGCTGAGAATGTCATGACAAAAGCAACTATAGTAGCAACTATAACAAAAGCAACAACCATATATGGTTTGCTGCAACTTGAGCAGGATAGGAAAAAGATCGTCTGTTGGAAAGAAAGCGAGATTTACGGCTTGCAGTTATTATTATTGATTACCATAGAGTGATTTTCAAATATAATGAAGAAGAGATGCATTGATCTAATTAGATATAATTTTGGCTTGAAAATGATCCTCTATTCACGTACTGAAAAAAAGGGTTCTGAAGAAAAATTTAATAGTACGTTCACACTACAAACTATATTACGTGATATAGAGTATCTTGATATCAAATGGCATGAACATTATTTCCAGTGAAAACATGATGTATAGTTGTTGATATCAAGATACCCTATGTCACGTAATATCAGAGGCTGAACATCTTGACAGATAAGCCGAGTTTCACGTACCCTCTTCAAAATTGTAGATGTTGCACCAGAAGCGTTTGTTTACCCATCCTCAGGGACATCCTTTACAAAGGGGATTTTTTTTACCATTGAAAACCATGTTTCCGTTTCTTCTTTCATGGATGCAAAAACACCAAACTAATTTCTAACGCAACATTTGAATAGGCCGTATGTGTAAAGATTGCTGAGGAATATCAAATGCGAAGATTGCCTTAATGAGTTTTCCAATGGATCTGGCAACTTGGAGGTGCACGCAGATATTTTACTGGCGTGCAAAATAGCAATAACTTCAATGTGGGAAATACTACGATTCCTTAATTAATCAAACTCTAATTCGAATATCGAATGATGCACCGGAAGCATTTTCAGGACTGACAGAACACATATTGGATCAGAGTGCTTTGAATAATCATCGGAATTTGTTGCTGAAGTTGTGTGTTGATTTTTTTTTAAAGTTTCGCATGGAGCAATATGAGAAAATTTATAAAAGTTCGAAGGAATCCATTCGAAAAAAGCTTACTAAAATCATCTTATTCCGTAATGAAAAAGTTGACGTGATGTGCTTATTTTTAATATGAGTAAAAGAAGTATAAATTAATTTTTGAAATACGACCTTTTTATATTTATTTATGTATATTACTTCAAGAAGAGTTAAAGGGTCACCCACAATTGATACGTTGCGGATGCGTTGACGTAAATTTGACAGAAAAGCTATGGGAAAACTGTCAAATTCACGCTAACGCATCCGCAACGTATCAATTGTGGGCCAGCCATTAGTTTTAACAGAACCACAAATTTTTGGGTGCAGCCGAAATGAAACTAAAATAAAATGTTTGAATTCATTTTTGAAATACGACCTTTTCACATGTTACTTCCAGATAAACTAGTTTTGACAGAACCAGAGCACCACCAATTTTCGGGTACACCTATCTCATATTAAAGCTGTCATATTGTCAAGCCTGTGCGTAATATAAGCAGTAGTGTGAACGTACTATAAATCATACTTGTCAACCTGGTGTTGGTCTCTTCCATTGGTAAGCAGCTCAGACAAGATGATGTTTTTGATTTATGTCAACGGAACTAATTCGGTTGTCGCTGTGATTGCGATTTTAGATTTTCCGTTTCATTCATTTTGTACTGAGATAAGCATTCTAAAATTACGCTATCGTGCTGTTATGTACATGGTTTCATAGGGTTTATATTGATCACCCTTATATTTCAGTCTTCGAACTCGTTAACCATACTTGGCTGTAATATGGTGTTTAAATGGGGCAACTGAGTGAAAGCAAGTAAGGAGATTCAACTGATTCGCCAAAAGATGCCAAAAGATTCAACTGGCTTATAGATAGTCTTGTATCATGTAACAATTCCGTAATCCAAACAAGCCATGAAAAAGCACATTTTGACGTATCTGCGTTATTCTTAAGGTGTACTGAGAAAAATTAAATGGTTGTACCGACAAATAAATCAAGGTAACAAATTTTTGGTCGATGACATTTTTTCATGATCACATTATTGACTATGGTCATGGTTACAGGAACTTTTCTGACATTGTAGTGAATATTGAATCAACTATTTTGAATGGTCATTTTAACCGTGATTATAGTTGGTTGAAAATCATTATTTTGCCCTAGTCATCCTAATCTCTAATAATGATAAAATTGACTATCCAACTTTTCTCCATGTGAGGAAACAATACTCATAAAAAAAGTATATTAGTTTTACCGTGGATACACGGTAGAAAGAATAAACCAAATTGATGGTTAAATATATTTTGCTAACCTTTGGTATCACCAGATGGTTCTGTTGGCATCGCTACATGGGTCGCCTAACATGTGTATGTGAAAAAAGGAAGTGACTTATATTGTTAATATAGTATATTTGACGGGACCCAATGGGGTCGATCTGCAAGGACCCTTACAGGATACCTTAGAAAATTTGTCTACTTGGGCTCTAGAGCAAGGTATCGAATTCTCTACGGAGAAAACTGAGTTGGTAGTTTTTTCTAGAAAGCATAACCCTGCACAACCGAAGCTTCAAATTTGGGGTACACCGATAACTCATTCTATGTCCTTTAAATATCTTGGGGTCTGGTTCGATTCAAAATGCACCTGGAGATCCCATATTGAGTATCTGAAGCGAAAGTGCCAGCAAAGGGTCAACTTTTTCTGCACAATTACCGGGACCTGGTGGGGAGTTCATCCACAAAATCTTCTAACGTTGTACCAGACAACGATTTTGTCAATTATGGAATACGGTAGTTTTTGTTTTCAGTCAGCGGCTCGGTCGCACTTCATTAAACTGGAACGTATTCAGTATTGGTGTCTTCGTATCGCGTTAGGTTGCATGCACTCGACTCACACCATGAGTCTTAAAGTGTTGGCTGGCATGTTGCCACTCTCGGATCGGTTTTCAGAATTATCTCTTCGGCTCCTCACCAGGTGTGAAATTATGAACCCCCAGATGATCGAAAATTTTGAGAAGCTCCTTGAGTTAAACCCTCAAACCCGCTTCATGACCTTGTACCATTTGTACATAACACAGGATGTCAGCCCTTTGCCGAACATTTCCAATCGTGTTTGCTTCTCCGATTTCGACAATTCGGTTCATTTTGATTTATCCATGAAGCAGGAGCTTCATGGAATCCCAGAGCATCATCGTCCTATGATTGCTCCGGTGATATTTGCTGCAAAGTTTGGCCAAGTTGATTCCACTAAATCGTTCTTCACTGACGAATCTTTGATAGAGGAGTCAGCAGGCTTTGGTATATTTAATAAAATTTATAGCGCCAATCGTAAACTTCAAGCTCCTTGTTCCGTATAAGTCGCTGAATTAGCAGCAATACACTTTATGCTAGAAATTGTTGCCTCATTAACACCGGAGCAGTTCTTCATTTTCACGGATAGTCTCAGTTCTATAGAGGCTATTCGCTCCTTGAAGCCGGTAAAGCACTCCTCGTATTTTCTCATGAAAATACAGGAGCTTCTATGTGCTTTATCTTCGCGTTATTTTATCATCACCTTTGTATGGGTCCCATCTCATTGTTCAATTCCAGGCAATGAGAAAGCGGACTCGCTTGCAAAGGTGGACGCTATGGAAGGCGATATTTATGATCGACAAATCGCCTTCATCGATTTTTTCCCTATTTTTCGTCAACAGCCACTCGTCAGCTGGCAGTATAAATGGAGTAAAGGAGATTTGGGGCGATGGCAACATTCTATAATCCCAAAGGTGTCGAAGAAATCTTGGTTTAGGGGGATGGATGTGGGTCGAGATTTCATTCGTGTCATGTCTCGCCTTATGTCCAATCATTATTCTTTGAACGCTCATTTATACCTGGTTGGGCTGAGCGACAGCAATCTTTGTGAGTGTGGACAAGACTATCAGGACGCAGATCACGTTATTTGGTCTTGTGCTGAACATTGTGGAGTCAGATCTGATCTTTATGATTCCCTTCGGGCTCGAGGTAGACAACCCAATGTGCCAATTCGAGATATTTTGGCTGTTCGTGATTTGGAGTACATGAAACTCATTTATGTGTTTTTGACTAACATCAGCATTAGAAGTAGTTAGTTTAACCTGTATGTTTACTATAAGTTTTTTTTAATATGTGTATGTGTGTGTGTATTTTTTTTCTTTTTCAAAATATGTTCAAGTCAAAAGAAAACCATAAATTGTATAGTTATAAGTGTTTAGATAATTGAGAATTTAAATTTAATGTGTTACTAGCTGACCCAACGGACTTCGTTCCGTCTAACATTAATTTATTGCTTGCAATATCTTTAAAATCGATTCACACAATAAATCGGTATTCTATATTAACATCGTTTTTTTTTAATTGCAGGAATGCCCTCCCTTGTTTTAGTCAATCTGAAAGGAACAGCAAATTTTCATACCGGAGAATTTGGATATTTGCAATTTTGGCTTCTAAAAGTATGACAATCGGCAGTCATTTCATATTATTGATAATCTGTTATCAATTGGTGTATTATGTTAGAATACTGAAGTCGGTTTCTTTGGAAATTCCAACTCATGAAAAATTGTTGCTTTTTGTATGATGTCTCGTCGGACCGACATGAGGTGATTACGGTGCTGTAAGATATCATAATGAAACTATCCAATACAACAACGTTTTGTGCATTTTCAATGCGACAATTTAGCACTGGCATCTGAAATGAAGATGTTCTATTAACTGATTGTTAGAAATTGGGTTTTTCTTGAAGTTTGTTTAGTTTGAAAGTGAAGAAATTTGAAAAAAAAATTTAAAAAAAATTTATTTTTGATTTTTCTGCAAACAAACAAATTTGATATATTTGAATGGAAAAATGCCTTTTTTTATTTTCCAATTTTCCGATTTTTCCTTCGAAATTTTAATAACAAACAAACATTCGTTTTTGTTTATATAGATGTGATTTTTTTTATGGAAAAATTATTTTTATTATTTTCTAATTCTCTGACTTTGTCTGGAAAATTTCCCAACTTTTCTTTTTCTCTGTGCCTTTGTTGGACAAAAAGGAACAAATCATCCGAAGATACCGTCAAGAATGGTTCAGCCGTTCTCGAGTTATAGCGTCACCAACAAACAAACATTCATTTTTATATATATAGATGTTTTTTTTTATGGAAAAATGATTTTTTTTTATTTTCCAATGTTCTGACTTTGCCTGGAAAATTTCCCAACTTTTCTCTTTCTCTGTACTTTTGTTTGTCAAAAAGGAATAAATCATCCAGAGACACCGTCAAGATTGGTTCAGCCGTTCTCGAGTTATAGCGTTACTAACAAACAAACATTCATTTTTGTATACATAGATGTGATTTTTTTTTGATGCAAAAATGATTTTTTTTTATTTTCCAATGTTCTGACTTTGCCTGGAAAATTTCCCAACTTTTCTCTTTTTCTGTACGTTTTTTGGACAAAAAGGAACAAATCATCCAAAGACACCGTCAAGATTGGTTAAGCCGTTCTCGAGTTATAGCGCCACTAACGAACAAACATTCATTTATATATATATATATATATATATATATATATATATATATATATATATATATATATATATATATATATATATATATATATATATATATATATATATATATATATATATATATATATATATATATATATATATATATATATATATATATATATATATATATATATATATATATATATATATATATATATATATATATATATATATATATATATATATATATATATATATATGAATGTTTGTTCGTTAGTGGCCATACTCGAGAACAATATGACAGTGTCTTCATGTTTGTTCTTTTTATCAACAACGTATAGAAAAGAGAAATGGAAATTTTCCAGGAATCAGAACTTGGAAAATACTTTTGCATCAAAAAAATCACATCTAGTATCAAAATGAATGTTTGTTGCGTATGACTGGACGGCTGCAATCTTGACGGTGTCTCTGGATGATTTGTTCGCAACAAAAGTACAGAGAAAGAGAAAAGTTGAAATTTTCCAGGCAAAGTCAGAACATTGGAAATAAAAAAATCATTTTCCATCAAAAAAATCACTATATATAAAAATGAATGTTTGTTTGTTAGTGACGCTATAACTCGAGAACGGCTGAACCATTCTTGACGGTATCTTCGGATGATTTGTTCCTTTTGTCCAACAAAGGCACAGAAAAAGAGAAAGTTGGGAAATTTCTCAGACAAAGTCAGAGAATTAGAAAATAATAAAAATAATTTTTCCATAAAAAAAAATCACATCTATATAAACAAAAACGAATGTTTGTTTGTTATTAAAATTTCGAAGGAAAAATCGGAAAGTTGGAATATAAAAATAGGCATTTTTCCATTCAAATATATCAAATTTGTTTGTTTGCAGAAAAATCAGAAATAAATTTTTTTTAAATTTTTTTTTCAAATTTCTTCACTTTCAAACTAAACAAACTTCAAGAAAAACCCAATTTCTAACAATCAGTTAATAGAACATCTTCATTTCAGATGCCAGTGCTAAATTGTCGCATTGAAAATGCACAAAACGTTGTTGTATTGGATAGTTTCATTATGATATCTTACAGCACCGTAATCAACTCATGTCGGTCCGACGAGACATCATACAAAAAGCAACAATTTTTCATGAGTTGGAATTTCCAAAGAAACCGACTTCAGTATTCTAACATAATACACCAATTGATAACAGATTATCAATAATATGAAATGACTGCCGATTGTCATACTTTTAGAAGCCAAAATTGCAAATATCCAAATTCTCCGGTATGAAAATTTGCTGTTCCTTTCAGATTGACTAAAACAAGGGAGGGCATTCCTGCAATTAAAAAAAAACGATGTTAATATAGAATACCGATTTATTGTGTGAATCGATTTTAAAGATATTGCAAGCAATAAATTAATGTTAGACGGAACGAAGTCCGTTGGGTCAGCTAGTAACACATTAAATTTAAATTCTCAATTATCTAAACACTTATAACTATACAATTTATGGTTTTCTTTTGACTTGAACATATTTTGAAAAAGAAAAAAAATACACACACACATACACATATTAAAAAAAACTTATAGTAAACATACAGGTTAAACTAACTACTTCTAATGCTGATGTTAGTCAAAAACACATAAATGAGTTTCATGTACTCCAAATCACGAACAGCCAAAATATCTCGAATTGGCACATTGGGTTGTCTACCTCGAGCCCGAAGGGAATCATAAAGATCAGATCTGACTCCACAATGTTCAGCACAAGACCAAATAACGTGATCTGCGTCCTGATAGTCTTGTCCACACTCACAAAGATTGCTGTCGCTCAGCCCAACCAGGTATAAATGAGCGTTCAAAGAATAATGATTGGACATAAGGCGAGACATGACACGAATGAAGTCTCGACCCACATCCATCCCCCTAAAACCAAGATTTCTTCGACACCTTTGGGATTATAGAATCGTTGCCATCGCCCCAAATCTCCTTTACTCCATTTATACTGCCAGCTGACGAGTGGCTGTTGACGAAAAATAGGGAAAAAATCGATGGAGGCGATTTGTCGATCATAAATATCGCCTTCCATAGCGTCCACCTTTGCAAGCGAGTCCGCTTTCTCATTGCCTGGAATTGAACAATGAGATGGGACCCATACAAAGGTGATGATAAAATAACGCGAAGATAAAGCACATAGAAGCTCCTGTATTTTCATGAGAAAATACGAGGAGTGCTTTACCGGTTTTCAATGAGCGAATAGCCTCTATAGAACTGAGACTATCCGTGAAAATGAAGAACTGCTCCGGTGTTAATGAGGCAACAATTTCTAGCATAAAGTGTATTGCTGCTAATTCAGCGACTTATACGGAACAAGGAGCTTGAAGTTTACGATTGGCGCTATAAATTTTATTAAATATACCAAAGCCTGCTGACTCCTCTATCAAAGATTCGTCAGTGAAGAACGATTTAGTGGAATCAACTTGGCCAAACTTTGCAGCAAATATCACCGGAGCAATCATAGGACGATGATGTTTCGGGATTCCATGAAGCTCCTGCTTCATGGATAAATCAAAATGAACCGAATTGTCGAAATCGGAGAAGCAAACACGATTGGAAATGTTCGGCAAAGGGCTGACATCCTGTGTTATGTACAAATGGTACAAGGTCATGAAGCGGGTTTGAGGGTTTAACTCAAGGAGCTTCTCAAAATTTTCGATCATCTGGGGGTTCATAATTTCACACCTGGTGAGGAGCCGAAGAGATAATTCTGAAAACCGATCCGAGAGTGGCAACATGCCAGCCAACACTTTAAGACTCATGGTGTGAGTCGAGTGCATGCAACCTAACGCGATACGAAGACACCAATACTGAATACGTTCCAGTTTAATGAAGTGCGACCGAGCCGCTGACTGAAAACAAAAACTACCGTATTCCATAATTGACAAAATCGTTGTCTGGTACAACGTTAGAAGATTTTGTGGATGAACTCCCCACCAGGTCCCGGTAATTGTGCAGAAAAAGTTGACCCTTTGCTGGCACTTTCGCTTCAGATACTCAATATGGGATCTCCAGGTGCATTTTGAATCGAACCAGACCCCAAGATATTTAAAGGACATAGAATGAGTTATCGGTGTACCCCAAATTTGAAGCTTCGGTTGTGCAGGGTTATGCTTTCTAGAAAAAACTACCAACTCAGTTTTCTCCGTAGAGAATTCGATACCTTGCTCTAGAGCCCAAGTAGACAAATTGTCTAAGGTATCCTGTAAGGGTCCTTGCAGATCGACCCCATTGGGTCCCGTCAAATATACTATATTAACAATATAAGTCACTTCCTTTTTTCACATACACATGTTAGGCGACCCATGTAGCGATGCCAACAGAACCATCTGGTGATACCAAAGGTTAGCAAAATATATTTAACCATCAATTTGGTTTATTCTTTCTACCGTGTATCCACGGTAAAACTAATATATTTTTTTTATGAGTATTGTTTCCTCACATGGAGAAAAGTTGGATAGTCAATTTTATCATTATTAGAGATTAGGATGACTAGGGCAAAATAATGATTTTCAACCAACTATAATCACGGTTAAAATGACCATTCAAAATAGTTGATTCAATATTCACTACAATGTCAGAAAAGTTCCTGTAACCATGATCATAGTCAATAATGTGATCATGAAAAAATGTCATCGACCAAAAATTTGTTACCTTGATTTATTTGTCGGTACAACCACTTAATTTTTCTCAGTACACCTTAAGAATAACGCAGATACGTCAAAATGTGCTTTTTCATGGCTTGTTTGGATTACGGAATTGTTACATGATACAAGACTATCTATAAGCCAGTTGAATCTTTTGGCATCTTTTGGCGAATCAGTTGAATCTCCTTACTTGCTTTCACTCAGTTGCCCCATTTAAACACCATATTACAGCCAAGTATGGTTAACGAGTTCGAAGACTGAAATATAAGGGTGATCAATATAAACCCTATGAAACCATGTACATAACAGCACGATAGCGTAATTTTAGAATGCTTATCTCAGTACAAAAATGAATGAAACGGAAAATCTAAAATCGTAATCACAGCGACAACCGAATTAGTTCCGTTGACATAAATCAAAAACATCATCTTGTCTGAGCTGCTTCACCAATGGAAGAGACCAACACCAGGTTGACAAGTATGATTTATAGTACGTTCACACTACTGCTTATATTACGCACAGGCTTGACAATATGACAGCTGTGAATATGAGATAGGTGTACCCGAAAAATTGGTGGTGCTCTGGTTCTGTCAAAACTAGTTTATCTGGAAGCAACATGTGAAAAGGTCGTATTTCAAAAATGAATTCAAACATTTTATTTTAGTTTCATTTCGGCTGCACCCAAAAATTTTGTGGTTCTGTTAAAACTAATGGCTGGCCCACAACTGATACGTTGCGGATGCGTTAGCGTGAGTTTGACAGTTTTCCCATAGCTTTTCTGTCAAATTTACGTCAACGCATCCGTAACGTATCAATTAGTGGGTGACCCTTAACTCTTCTTGAAGTAATATACATAAATAAATATAAAAAGGTCGTATTTCAAAAATTAATTTATACTTCTTTTACTCATATTAAAAATAAGCACATCACGTCAACTTTTTCATTACGGAATAAGATGATTTTAGTAAGCTTTTTTCGAATGGATTCCTTCGAACTTTTATAAATTTTCTCATATTGCTCCATGCGAAACTTTAAAAAAAAATCAACACACAACTTCAGCAACAAATTCCGATGATTATTCAAAGCACTCTGATCCAATATGTGTTCTGTCAGTCCTGAAAATGCTTCCGGTGCATCATTCGATATTCGAATTAGAGTTTGATTAATTAAGGAATCGTAGTATTTCCCCACATTGAAGTTATTGCTATTTTGCACGCCAGTAAAATATCTGCGTGCACCTCCAAGTTGCCAGATCCATTGGAAAACTCATTAAGGCAATCTTCGCATTTGATATTCCTCAGCAATCTTTACACATACGGCCTATTCAAATGTTGCGTTAGAAATTAGTTTGGTGTTTTTTGCATCCATGAAAGAAGAAACGGAAACATGGTTTTCAATGGTAAAAAAAAATCCCCTTTGTAAAGGATGTCCCTGAGGATGGGTAAACAAACGCTTCTGGTGCAACATCTACAATTTTGAAGAGGGTACGTGAAACTCGGCTTATCTGTCAAGATGTTCAGCCTCTGATATTACGTGACATAGGGTATCTTGATATCAACAACTATACATCATGTTTTCACTGGAAATAATGTTCATGCCATTTGATATCAAGATACTCTATATCACGTAATATAGTTTGTAGTGTGAACGTACTATTAAATTTTTCTTCAGAACCCTTTTTTTCAGTACGTGAATAGAGGATCATTTTCAAGCCAAAATTATATCTAATTAGATCAATGCATCTCTTCTTCATTATATTTGAAAATCACTCTATGGTAATCAATAATAATAACTGCAAGCCGTAAATCTCGCTTTCTTTCCAACAGACGATCTTTTTCCTATCCTGCTCAAGTTGCAGCAAACCATATATGGTTGTTGCTTTTGTTATAGTTGCTACTATAGTTGCTTTTGTCATGACATTCTCAGCTGGCAACAAGTCGAAGTTGCGGCGAGTTGTTCGGAAATCGTTTCCTTAGTTAGGACCTTAGTTTAACAATTTGTGATTCGTTTCAATTTGTCTACTGAGTGCCTTTGGAATATTACGCTAGGTAAATCGAAAACTGAATAGCTAAGTTTGAGCGTGTGCATTTAGTAGTTGCCACGCTTCTCACTTATGGCGCCACAAGCGCAAAAATAGGGTCGCCTGAAAAAAGAGGGAAGTGACTTATATTGTTAATATAGTATATTTGGTCCCGTGACAGACACTACGCCGTTATCTGCAAGTTGTCTCAACGTACAGTTGTCACTTACACAATCGTCAATGTCTTTGACATAAAAATTATACAAGAGAGGGCTTAAACATGATCCCGGGGGGATGAGAGAAGCTCATATGTTTCTCTGACAGCAAATTGTACAAAAAATTGTTCATAAATGGTGAAAAGCCAAAAGCGTGGAGTTTATCTGAAAGAATTTCAACAGATACTGAATCAACAGCCCCCTTTATGTGCAAGAATACAGAAACTAACTGCTCTTTTTTAGCAAAAGCTAACTGAATATCTGTGGAAAGCAACGCGAGAAGGTCGTTCGTTCCCTTACCCCTACGGAAACCATATTGAGTATCTGAAAGCAGGTTGTTCGTCTCAACCCATTTGTCCAGACGGAAAAGGATCATTTTCTCCAACAACTTTCAAACACAAGATAACATCGCGATGGGTCGATAGGAGTTGTGGTCGGACGCGGGTTTACCAGGTCTTTTTAATGGCGATAACTCTCACCCGCCTCCAATCATTCGGTACAATGTTGAGCTCCAGAAACTGATTAAACAAGTTCAACATGCGCCTCTTCGCGACGTCTGGGAGGTTCTTGAGCAAGTTGAACTTGATTCTTTCAGCTCCTGGAACCGTATTGCCACACGAAAGGAGCGCGAGAGAGAGTTCTACCATTGAAAAAGGTTGGCTGATCTCATCTATCGAATTCGTGGTTTCGCGAGGAATTATCCGTGCCTGCACAGAATCTGGACAAACTTTTCGCGCAAACTTGAGGATCCATTATGTAGTGAAGAGAAGAGAGAGATTCAATGTGTCAAATAAATTGGTTATTATATTATCTAGCATCACTGTCTATGCGTGTAACACTTCCCAGCATGCACGAAGTGAAGCACTGAGACGAAACATAATTGGAGTCGAATATGTGCAAAATATCTTTTAAATATATGCATATAAATATGTACTGTATAAGAGACTCATTTGGATCGAGAGTTAAAATACATACGTGTATGTGTGGCAAGATTGATATGTACAAACGATGAAAGAGATTACAAATCTCAGTTTAGAAAGAAGGGGAGAGTGAGTAAATAGAAGTATAAGAGAATAAGCATGGGAATGACAGAGAACGCTATACGCACACTCTCTAAAAATTTGAAAAATGAGAGTCGTACGTATGTATGTGTATTGGCATGTGGAGAAGCGAAGAAGTGAAGATTCATTCCTTAGACGATTTTCGAAAGCAAAGGACGTCTTTCGGCCGGCACCGCGATGAAGCCACATGGTCACCACACATTGGTACGAGTACACCTCGCTCTCGTTGTTCGTACAGGGGATGATAAAAAAGGAGAAGACTAGCAAAATTTTGTCCAGATTCAAAGTGATACAGTTCGGTGAATAATAAACCGTTTTTGATGAAACTAGAAGCGTTCGACGGGGAATTTATTCTTATTTTAGCATGTTCAATCAACATTCGATTTGACTTCCGGGCACAGGAGATAGCACGGATACTTTGAGGTTATGTCAAATGTGCTTATTTTCTGCAGCTCGTTATTATTTATGTTACTTGAAAATCGGAAATATTATATTTTTGACAGAAACTAGAATTTATAACAAGTCTGTCAGTGGTTAAAGATCGGCTCATAAACAACCGAGATATGGCCATTTCCGTAAAATGTAGTTTTTTACCCGATTGCCTGACACTTCTTATGTTGAAAAACTCCTTTTTAATTTATCTGTAACTCTGCGTACCCTTAACCAAATTAGATGCAACTTTTTTCATACGATTACAAATTTATCCTAGTTTTTGGAAGAGTAGCGGACATTTCGTTAGAACTGTATCAAACCTGGCTTGCGACATATCAAACTTCATGATTTTACAAACCAATACCGCTGGTAGTCAACCTGAGAGTATTTTTTCACATTGGCCACACCTGGTGACGTTCCGGATTCCGGGTTCCCCAGGAAGTAGCTAGATTTCGAATGATGTCAAACCTGGCTTGCGACACATCAAACTTCATGATTTTACAAAACAATACCGCTGGTGGTCAACCTGAGAGTATTCGGTCACATTGGCCACACCTGGTGACGTTGCGGATTCCGGGTTCCCCCGGGGAATTGGCGAGATATAGAACGATTCCAAACTATGGATTGCGACACATCAAACTTCATGATATTACAAAACAATGCCTAAACCAAAAATAACTCAAAATAAATAACTCAAAATTAATTGAAAAATAACTCAAAATTAATTGAAAAATAACTCAAAATTAATTTGGCGTACGGAACCATCGACCTGGCGGAATAGAACTCAAATTGGGTATTATTTTTTATCCATGTACATGTACACGATGTTCCCTCTTCAGCCGAATCAAAGTCAGACTCGTCATCTGACAGAGGAGCAAAGGCATTTGTATTGGCATCGGGTGATGGTGAGGCTTTTTTCACCATTTCGGTGAAAGATTGCCTGGAACGCTGTTTTAGCGAGCGTTCTAATTGTTCCCCGCGTTGTTTGTTCGCCGGGCACGACGAGAGAGCATGAGGAGGAGTACCCTTACAGAAAGCGCATTTTGGTGTGCTGTCTGCATAGGCGCCATCCTCATGCTTCTCCCCGCAGTTGGAGGAGCGTGCCTTATTGCCGCAATGGGAGGTCGTATGTCCCATCTGCTTGCATTTTTCGCAGATCATGACCCGAGGTACAAACAACCGCACAGGTAGTCGAAGTTTTTCCAACTCGACGTATTGAGGGAGGGCTGAGCCAGAGAAGGTCACGCGAAACGAGTCTGATGGTGTGAACTTTTTTTTGCCCTTATTGGTCGACACTGAGCCTAGTTGGCGCACATCCAGTATCTGAACTGGGGGAAGCAGGGAGTTCTTAAATCGACCAACCCCCGGCTTCAGCAAGATCTCAGGGGTCAGACTCGTATCGGTGACTACACCTTCAATTTCAATACCCCGAGCTGGGATGTACACTCTGTATTCTTGAGTAAAGAGCTGGGAGACAGCAATCTCATTAGCTTGCTTGAGGTTGGACACAACGACCCGAAGTTTATTCGATCTTACTTTAATTATCTCGGTCACGGCCGAGAATCATTTGGTCAGATCGTTCGAAACTTGATAGACATTCAGAGGTTTCGATTTGGGCTGAAAATAGACAACCCATGGGCTAGTTGAACGTGATTCTGGATAAGCACGTGATCGGGTAAATTTATGAGCTACCCCATCATTTTGCGCCATAGATGATTCATCTTGCGATAAATCATCCATGGCTCGTTCGTGGGAGCTTATGACGCTCAACCACTGAATCTATATATAACTAAACACAGAAAAAAAATAAACTAAAGCTTAGCACACTCTCACACACTCTCAATCACTCCCATACACTCACACACACACTATAAGAATAACTCAGAAGAGATGGAAACAAAAACTTATCTTATATGTAGCACGGATCTACTGCAGATGGGCGACGAATGTGCTGCTGCTGCCGAGCGACGATGTGTGGCCAGTTTCGTTGCACTTGAACCAGCCAGAATACAATTTTTTGGGCGGCTACTAGAAAACATTGAAAATCCAATTTCAAAAGTAGGATATTGCTCTTTGAAAATTAAACACGGTTCAGAAACGGTAAGTTCTTGATTTTCACATTCTAGATTCACTGCACTTGGAGTTGCTGGCTCGTTTTCTTTCTTGATAAAGCGATAAAGTCTGCAATAGCAGGTATTACAAAAGTCGGAATAGCTTTTATCCAACTTTGTTCTCCTTTCCACTGCATAACCATATAGTTTAGGAGTAGGTTTCCTGTAGCTTTTAATCTTAACATGGCAATTTGAGCAGTCGTGTTTCATTGTATTAAACGTTTCTTTAGTATGGTTTCAGTTCGGTTCACTCAATGTGGATTAATTCAAAATATGAGTTAAGTGTACTCAGTCGTGGTTTACGCTACAACTCAAATTTGGCATGAGTGTCCCTGCAATCCTTATAAGCACTCATGCTGAATTTGGACGCTAACGGACCATTGTGGCTCCAGTTATAGCGTAAACCATGGCTGAGTAAACCCTAGCAATGTTGGTCTCTGCTTTTAAACAATTTGAGGCTGATTTATAGTTCTTACATGTAATGGGGTCAGGATTGGACAAGCCTCCCCTAATTTTGATGAGTACATTACTTCACAAATAAAACTATCATGAATTTATTAGGAATAAGTTTGATAACTTCAAAGAAATGATTCCCGCAGTTATTTTGAAGTGATGGAAAATGATACTCATTCCATGTGTGTATAGGCAAAAAACTTGAAATTTTCAAAAAATTTAACTCAAAAACGGATCGATGAACATTTGAGATTTTTTGATATGTTATGTAAAAATGTTTGAATTTTTATAAAAAAATATAAAAATAAATAGTCATTGTGGTCCAACATTTTGAAAATCTTAAAAAATAAATATATTGACCATTTTAGCAAATTTAAGTACATTAATTATTTTGATCAATATTTTAACTAAAAACAACAAGTAATAATCTTTCAATTTATATAAAAACAACGAAAATCGAACCAGTGGTTCAGAAGTTATGTTGTTTTTTAAATAAAAAAATTCGAAAAATGTCGATTTTTCTGGTGACTCTATATCGAACATGGTCACCCTAATAAAAAAATAAAAAAATACGGGTCTTATTATTTTCGATAAAGAACACACCAAGCGATTTTGAGCAAAATCGGACAACTTTTTTTTTCAACTCTATTCTTTTCCCGTGGAATCGCTGTCATATAATATATATATATATATATATATATATATATATATATATATATATATATTTATATATATATATATATATATATATATATATATATATATATATATATATATATTTATATATATATATGTATATATATATATATATATATATATATATATATATATATATATTTATATATATATATATATATATATATATATATATATATATATATATATATATATATATATATATATATATATATATATATATTCTGTAAATAAAAACAAAAGACGGCAAAGATCGCACTAAACATTGAATAAAAAGGTAATTGACTAATCCACTAACCCCTCAGCGACGACTCGCATCTTGGCAGATGTCTATCGACAAGTGGCTTGTCAAAGTTGGCATTCGTCATTCCCGGAAAACGTGAGCAGGAGAGAGAAAAGAGAGAAAGTGGGAGAGAGAGGTATGAGAGAAGGAGAGAAGAGATGTGGAGCTAGTTGTCAAGCAAAATGAAAGAAGGTGAACCGAGGAGATGGTTTTGGATCGCGAAAGTGGTTAGACGTAGAAAAAAAGTACAGCAACAGAAAAAGTAGAGCGAAGACAGGAAGCGTTCCAGTGAAAAACCACGAAGTGTCCTTTTGGAGGCTGTTTTGACAGAACCGGATACCTGGGGAGTCCTGTGCTGGTGGTTGACAAGTTGACTATAAATCTAAGCCTTCGCCACGGGTGCGCTGCAGCCATCGTCATGGTGGTGAGGTTCTGGTAAGGCCTGGTGGGTTCGCTCCCGCTTACTAGGGACCAACATCCAATTGGCAACGGCCCCGTCGGCAAGCACGTGGAACGTCGGGTGAGTTACGGTGAAAAGAGTTCGGCTGAACGATTGTACGGCAAGCTTTTAAGTGCTGGAAGACAGGAACCCGGGAATATGGAGCCGATCACCTGGGCAGTTTTATCTATGTAGCTGAGGACCATCATTTCGGAGGCAGATTCTACCAGACAATCCATGAAGGAAACCTTTCTCTCTCTCTCTCTCTCTCTCTCTCTCTCTTTCGAGAGAGCTTCGGCATGCATGCATGGACTATCAACAGTTCCTGAACGGTCGCGCAATGATTGTTCTATTGTTCTATTAGTTGTTAATCAATTGTATATTGTGAATAAGTGAATTGGAAAATGGATTAATAGAACTAAAATATTCTGCTAAGTGAAGTTAAATCAAAAGGATACATTAATTAGAAAAAATCAAAGGAATTAAAGCGAAATATTAGTTTTAAGTGCATTAGATTTTTTTTGTAGTTTTTTTTTAAACAGATTCTCTTATAAAAAATGGCAACAAATCGGCTTGATTTGGTAGTTGAAATACTAAAACAGAAATATTGTGACATTCGTGTAGATCATTTAAATGAGGATGAGTTGGATTTTGAGCTTGAAATTAGGGACATAGTGTTTAATAATAATGAGCCGATTTCAGGAAAACGAAGAGCTCTACGGGAAACGTGAAAGACTGAAAAATTAAAAGATAATCCATAGAAGACCCTTAAACAAGATCCTTCGTTGGACTAACAGATTTGCATAGTTAAATTGAAGCAAATTGATGATACGATTGGAGTTTCGACTGAATAGATATTTCTACGGAAAACGATCTGTTTTGGCAAATGAATTGGAAGATAACGAATTAATCAACCTGTTTCGCGAAACCCGTTAGAAGAAGCTACGGCACCATTATCAGTCATCACGGTTAGCCCCCAGTTTCGTAATTAGTTGGTAATGCAAGCAGAAACTTCCTACTAGGAGAGGAGGATGAAATTATGGACTCTTAACTAAGGTTAGGCATGTTAGACCCTGATAATCCAGAGGAAACACAAACTGGTTATGTAAAGAGGGCTTTATTAGAACTGAAGCATGATCTTTATTTGCTCCGGAGGTTTTTTTTTTTCAGACGGGATGGAAAATCTGCAACCAGACACCTGAAGAACTCAGGGTGTGGGGATGAGGGTGCCAACTCCTCGACCCACTAAAAACCCACTCGTGCCTTAAGCCCTGGGCCCTCCCCGGAACCACCTTTCGGTATTACTTCGGGGAGGGGGCTCTTGTGCTTGTTCAGCACCCACTATGTCTAACTACTTAGGGCTTTAGTAGTTAGGTGGTCCCTGCGACCTGCCTTTGGTCGTTTCGCCAGTTTTGTTGGAGATCGAGGACGATCTGGGAGGCTGCTACGCATACCGCGTTCCAGACGTCCCGGTCCTGGCACATCCTCGGGACCAAATTGTCCGGAGTCGTGTCGTGACCGCTTACGGCAAACATGCCTGATCTCGCGCCGTCGAAGCGAGGACATGCGAAGAACACATGTTCCGCAGTTTCCTCAACTCCCGCGAACTCGCTGCATGCGGAGGACTGTGCATGCCCATATTTATGCAGGTATTGTCTAAAACAGCCGTGGCCAGACAATATCTGCGGTAAGTGGAAGTTCACCTCCCCGTGTCACCTGCCGACCCACCCGGTTAATTCCGGGATTTGTCGGTGGGTTCACTGACCTTTGGTTGAGTTATTCCATTCCTTTTTCACTTAACCATGGATACGGCTCTAGTGGTCTTCCGAATACCTCTTGTTCCACGTTGTTCAAAGCACTCTACGTCCTCTTTTATGACCATACCTATTGGCATCATCCCCGCTAGGACACAGATCGCGTCGCGTGATACCGTTCGGTAAGCACTAACCACTCTCAGGCACATAAGCCTGTGCGTACTCTCTAGCTTACTTGCGTAGCTCTTGGTACTCAAGGCGGTGATCCATGCCGGCCCGCCGTACCTAAGTATGGACAGGGCGACGCTGGCCAGGACTTTACGCTTACTCGCTTAGAGAAGCGTGGATTTTCCAATCGCGAGCGGTAGTTTAGATGAGTCTGCAGCTGTTCTTACTAATACCATGAAAACGTGTACAAATAAGCTAGTTGAACAAAAATTTGTTTCTTTGAAGAACTCGAACAGCTGGTACAATTTGGATCTTTTACGTCTTAAACGCAAGAGGGATAAATTGCACAAAAAGTTTTGTAGATCTAATAGTGATAATCATTGGAATAAGTACACAATCGCGCGGAATAAATATTCACAATCCATTAAAATAACTCGTTGTGAATATAAAGAAGGGGAAAATTGATCAACATCAAAACAACAGCAGAGAGTTATGGAAAATTTTGAAATCATTATTGAAACCTAGCAATTGCAGACCGCGATCCATAACTTTTGACGGCACAATAGAACAGTCTGAACAAGCAATTGCGTCTAAGTTTAATGATTGTTTCGTCAATAGTGTTTCATTGATTAATCAATCTATTGAATTGGTTGATGAACCTGATGGAATAAAGCAGCCAGTTAATAGTAATTGCAGATTTGAAGGTTTTCACCCCATCACAATAGATGAACTTAGAAATATTTGCTTTTCTCTAGGAAAATCGGCTGGAGTAGATAATGTTAATGCTAGAGTTATTCAAGATTGCTTTCATATCATTGGTCACACTTTACTGGACCTTATTAATGTATCATTGCAAACTGGGCACGTGCCTGAAGTGTGGAAAGAATCGTTGGTTGTTCCGATTCAAAAGGTTGCTGGGACGATTAAAGCCGAAGAGTTTCGTCCTATCAACATGCTGCACACATTAGAGAAAATTTTAGAACTTGTTGTGAAAGGCCAGTTGCTGGAATATTTAAATAGTAATTCTTTGTTGATACCGGAACAATCTGGCTACCGGAAGCGCCATTCTTGTGAAACCGCGTTGAATTTAGTATTAGCAAAATGGAAAGATAACTTAGAGAGTAAACAAACAATTTTTGCTGTTTTTTTGGATCTGAAACGCGCTTTTGAAACAATTTCTAGGCCCTTGTTGTTGAAAGCATTAAAGCGCCATGGAATTTCGAGTACTACATACAGATGGTTTGAAAACTATTTGTCTGACAGAACTCAAAGGACTGTTTTTAATGATTCTGTTTCCAGTCCCGTGGGGAATAACCTTGGTGTGCCCCAGGGAAGTGTATTAGGGCCCCTTTGTTTATTATGTATATTAATGACATGCGACGTGTTTTACGATTTTGTGACATTAATCTGTTTGCAGATGACACTGTGTTGTTCATTGCAGCTAAAGATTTAAATGAAGCCGTTACCCATTTGAACGAAGATTTGCGTTTTCTAAGTAGATGGTTGAAATGTAAGCAATTGAAATTGAATATAAGCAAAACTAAATTTATGGTAATTTCACAGAATCGAGTAAATGAGAATGTCTCAGTTACGATTGATGATGAGGCAATTGATCGCGTTCGGGAGATGAAATATCTTGGCGTGATTATTGATGACAAGCTAAAGTTCAACGCTCACATTGACAATGTCATCAAGAAAATTGCCAAGAAGTATGGAATTCTATGCCGATTAAAAAACGATTTAACTACTTGCAGTAAAATACAGCTATACAAATCAATCATCTCCCCTCATTTAGAGTTTTGCCCTTCCATTTTATTCTTGGCCAACCAAACACAAATATTGAGGTTACAGCGTTTGCAGAATAAAATTATGCGTTTGATTTTACGATGTAACAGATTCACTTCCTCGACTTTTATGTTAGACGCTTTACAATGGCTATCAGTGAAGCAAAGAATTGTGTATTTAACTATGGTGTTCATTTTTAAAGTAGTTAATGGTTTGCTTCCTCGATATTTGTGTGATCGAATTGAAAGAGGAAGTGATTTTCATAGATATAATACTAGAAACGCGGATGAAATAAGAACACCGAATTTCTTGACATGTGCTTCACAAAACTCATTATATTTTAAAGGAATAAATGTTTTCAATTCGATGCCAAGACACATTAAACGTGCACCAACACTTTCAGAATTTAAAAGACTATGAATTTCATACGTTAAAACTGTATTTTGAGCAGCAAGCGTAAATTTTTTTTTTTTTCAAATATTTATGAAGATTGTACCAGACGATGTTTTACTATTATAAAACGGATTATTTTGTGTGGACCATTTCTTGTACATTTATGTTGCTTTTTTGTAAAAATGAAGAATGTATCTGACGAAGTTCTTAACAAACGGATTATAATGAGTTGGCTATTTTATTTTTAAATTTTATTTTTTCACATTTACAATACTACAATACTCACTATTTTGTTCGTCACAATGATGATGATGGAAATTTGTATTATGTTGTATTAGTTTAAAAAAAAATAATAAAGAAAGTAGTCTACAATTGTTTGAGCCTCGCGCGCGGTAGAGATATGATGGACTTCTTTTTGAAATCGTAAAAAAAATGGCCTTTGATGCTTTAGATGGTACTATGAAATAGTAGCGAGTTGTCTGGCTGAATGTCGGGGAATTCTTCGTCAATTCTTTTGTGGTTGAAAGTAAAAGTTTGACTAATGCCGGTCGAGGATTTTTTCGGTTTGGAAATTTTCTCGATCTCTCTGATTGAGGATATCCTTGGTCAGCCCAAAACTAAGGTGGCGGTTCCATTAGTGTTGGAACCTCTGACTCTGTAGCGGGCAAGATCGGATATTGGCTTGCCTTTTGATAATGTCCTTTTACTGGATTCTGTGATCTGAATTGCAACAGAATTTCCTGATCGCTGGGAATATTTGCGAACTTTTGTGGTTAACATCAAAGCTTTTCATAATTATGTCGCTGTGAAGCAAATGGATACTTTTGAAGAAATTTATATCTGTAAATGAAATCAGTTCGTTTTTTTTTGCATAACTGGTTTGAATTGTTACCAAATTAATTATCTTACACCCCGTTCGCACTACAACCTATATTACGTGATATAGAGTATCTTGATATCGGCATCTATGGATCTAATTTTCACTGGAAATAATGTGCATGGCATTTGATATCAAGATACTCTATATCACGTAATATAGCTTGTAGTGTGAACGGGGTGTTAGAGATAAAATCGTCTAGCTCAAACCTTTGTAGGGGTAAGGGCGGGACCATCATCATCATCATCATCTCCCTTTCACCGCCGAGCTATTCGACATCATGCAGGATAATGCCGATATAGCCATTGAGGCTTTCTTGCAAGCGTAATCGACGTGGCTGACAAAGGACAGCTTATCGTCGGTCATGACCCCAAGATACCTCAAGAACCTCTTCGATTCTACTGGCAGTTACCTGCACTGATCGTTGCATGTTGCTCCGATTTCCTATTATTCACCACCGTGACCTCAGTCTTATGGTGGAATAGCTCCAATTGCCTGGAGCTCATCCATCTCTCCACAATGCCAATGGAGTGTGAGGCCATTAACTCGACCTCTTCGATGGATTCACCACATATCTCTAGGGTGATGTCGTCTGCGAACCCGACAATCTTTACCCCGCTCGGGAACACAAGCCGCAGTTCCTCGTCGTACATCGTGTTGCATAGCACCGGACCCAGGATCGAACCTTGTGGGACGCCTGCGGTGATCTGAACAGGTTTCTTGCCTGCTTCTGTATTGTATACCAGTACGCGATTCTGGAAGTAGCTTCCGAGAATGTTATACAGGTACCCAGGAACCTGTAGGCGCTGGAGCGAGTTGGCGATAGCCACCCAACTGGTGCTATTGAATGCGTTTCTCACGTCAAGGGTGACCACTGCACAGTATCGTACTCCTCGCCTCTTGCGCTGGATTGCAACCTCAGCCGTCTTGGTGACGGACAGGATAGCATCCACCGTCGACTTCGCTTTGTGGAAGCCAAACTGATTATTAGACAGACCGCCTATACCCTCCGTGTACGTTGTCAGTCTGTTGAGGATTACCCTCTCGAGCACCTTACCCGCTGTATCCAACAGACATATAGGTCTATATGCCAATGGATCTCTTGGTGGCTTTCCTGTCTTTGGTAGCAACATAAGGTACTGAATTTTCCAGGCGTCCGGGAAGACGCCCTCGTCCAGACACTTTTGCATCACCACCCTGAATATTTCGGGATCCAGCAAGATAGCCGTCTTGATGACCAGGTTCGGGATACCATCAGGTCCCGGTGCTTTGTTCACCTTTAGCGACTATGCTATCGCAATGAGTTCATCATTCGTCACCGTCGCCTCGTCGCCGGCCCCCGTTGTGCCGTTATCAATGCCCACGTGGTCATAAGTGTTCGGCGGAGCCGTCCACCCTTCCGTCGCTATGGCAACGTTAAGGTCTAGGATACTGGAACGCTGGAGGTTTAAGGATGTCCATTCGACTATACAGCGGAATCCAATTTCAATTCAGGCTCCGCAGGTCACAACCAGTGTAAACAATACAGTCACAAGTTGTACCACAGTAGTTGCCAGTAGATGCCACGGATGGTAGCCTCAGCCAATGTCAACCATGACTTTGAGCCAACGTCCTTGCCGTATGTCCCCCAGTCTGCTCCGGTTAGTTCAGTGTATCCTCCAGTTACAATAACGCCTACGATGCCATGGGGTCAGTGGTCGAGTTATTATCATGCGCAACCTTTCGGGCAGGGGTACCCAGTTTTAAATACCACCGCCGAACAGTATCTTCTACCCATATGGAATCAGTATTCCGCTTCAGGGCCGGTGCCAGATGTACACCGGTTGATTAGCCGAGTGAACCCCAAGTAACACCAAAAACATCTCTTTGGTCAGTTATCTCGAAATTATGTTATACAAGAGTATTAAAAATGAAATGAAAAACTTCTTTTGTTATGAAAAAGCTGAGAGGATGTTATCGCAAAACATTGGCCTATCATATCACTCATGTATTTTTCTAGAACATATGACTTTATTTTAGACTCATATATGGCCAAAACAGCGCAATTAACCGACTTTTGTAAAACATCTTTTAGGTCGTGTAAGAAGTTTTAAAGATGCGCTGCATGACATGCTTTTGACAAGACGATGTCTTATATTGGTAGTTTATAGCATCACAAAAACCAACAGGTTATAATCAAGTTATTGAAAAGTAAAACTAAATGCAGAAATTCATGAACACAACAATTCAATCCAACAAGTGTCAAACTAGCAGATGTAGACACAGATCGAATTTGACAGTTATGTTTGTTATGAATATGATGAATATGTTTATGAATTCCCATTATTTTTTATAAATGTTTCATAACGATTAAAAAGCAGACCTAGCCCATTTGCAAGATATTTTGTTAAGAAACGGATACAGAATTGGTCTTACTACAAGAAAAAAATAAACATATTTTTCGGAACTATAGCGTGCAATAACAATCCTCATCAGCAGTTGAATCATTGTGACGGACGACAAGAAACGTCATTTTCTCTCAAATTAATGGAGCCAAATGACATTTCACTAAGAAGATGCCATAATATGATTATTATGATGTTATAATAACTAACTCAAATAATTTGCAATGAACCATCATGAGTATGTTATTGGACTGCTCTAAAGATGTATTCTGGACTCAATTTCAACTTCACGTCATAGCTAAGGACAAAATTATAGTTCCGGTTGAAATTTTGATTACAATTATCACTAAAAACTTCGAAAGATAAATTGTGATACATTATGAGTAAGAAAGAAAATTGATCGACAATCTAGAAAAAAAAATATGTTTTAAAAATAATTTTAATCGACAGTGTAGACCATGTGTCTAATCCACCATGACGATTTTTGATGATTCCAACTGAGATGCTGAAAACTTGCAAAATATAAGAGAATTTTCTGTTGTTATTTTAATCTCTAGAACGGGGCATAAATTATGCAGGAGTAAATCCAAAAGTTGCACCATAAACGCGGCCTCGCATATGATATTTTGTTACACGTTCTGAGCACTAACAATCTTTAGATTTCTGATATTTATTTAATAATTGATTTGGCCAAAAAATTTTGGTCATTTTTTTTTACTATGAGTTGTGAATATTCTCCTCATAAACAAACTCAATTTTCTCAATCATAACAATCTTTGTTGACTTCTATTCGTTTGACATTTCTCAAACAAGCATGTCATGTTCATGTATTTCTGCAATGGTTTTTACTTTGAAATTACTTGATTATAACCTATTTGTTATTATGATGCTAGAAACTATCAAGATGAAACATCATCATGTTCAGAGCATGTTATTCAATACATCTTAAAAATGTATTATTAGTCCTAAATCTGTATATAAAAACTTCTTGTGTGACCTTAAAGATGTTTCAAACAGATCGCTTCATTGCGCTGTTTTGGTCATATAAGATACCAAAAATAAGTTATGTGTACTAGAAAAATACATGAGATCATGTATTAAAGATGAATTTTTGATCATTACATAACAAGTTGTGTTACTTACGACATTACACCCTCTTATCCGGGCCCCACTATTGCAGCGCCAGAGCAAGCTCAAGTTCCTCCACCAGCTTGTTACCCAGATCCAGCCGACTTTCCTCGTGGTAACTATGGTCATAAATCGTTACCGGTTTCCAAGTGGAAACTAGAGAAATACGCTGGAACTGATCAAGGACTAAAGTTGAATGAATTTTTGATACTAGTATCCCAGCTAGCCTTGTCCGAACGGAGTTCCGAGGGTGAGTTATTTGATTCAGCATTTCATTTGTTCACTGGACCAGCACTCAACTGGTACATGACAATGCGCTCTTCCGGACGATTGGCCAGCTGGACGCATTTAGTTAGTGAGCATCGAAGAACCTTTGCTCATCCGGAACTGGATTCATTAGTACGGACAAGGATCTATCAGCGACGTCAACAAAGCAACGAAACGTTTCAGGAGTATTATTACGACATGGAGAAAATGTTCAGGTCCATGATCGTACCCATGGGTGACGCAGAGCAACTGGATATTGTCAAGATGAACATGCGGACAGACTTCAAGAAAACGCTTCTTTGGAAGCCGATATTTAGTCTTCCGAAACTTTTGGAAGCGGGTCACGTTATTGATGCGTCTAACTTTTCCTTGTATGCGAAAGTGTTTGGGAATGATAAGTCCGTCAATGCTGTTTCTGAATTTAAACCAGCTAAAGGTGATTCCAAAAACACCAATAACCGTCCTTCTTTTAAACCGACCTATCAGCGGCCAAATAATTATAAACCAAAATTGGAACATCCTAATAAGAAGGATGAATCAGAGCGCAAGAAAAGCACCAGCGCCACATCATCAGGTCCCACAAGACAATCCACTAATTGAGGCTCAACGACCTCCTCGTAGCTATGAATGCCTTTATTTCCTACAAACAAGTCATTCCTTGGATCAATGTAGGAATTACCGAGGATAGCTATGTCTGGTATGTGGTTTTAAAGGATTTGAAACCCACAATTGCCCTTATTGCCGAAAAAATGGCTTGCAGACAGTCCAAACCGCGGGCCGTCGAAACCATCCATGTAAATTCGGTGCCGTTAAACTTTACTCTTGCAGAATTTTGGGAACCTGTTCAGGAAGAGTTTTATACGGATGAAGAGTCGCAGGTTCTCAACATTTCGCTTGTCGATACCCACGATAACAGACCCTACGCTAAAATCAATATTTACGGCATACCGTCTGAAGATTTATTGGATGCGGGTAGCCAGCTTACCCTAATCAGTGAAAACGTCTTTCGAAAATTTAATAATGCTTAACTAAAAATCTTTAACCCGATCTACGTGATTCGTTCGGCAAATGGATCAGAATTGGAAATTCTAGGTCAATTATCCATTTCTTTCAATTTCACCGGACGTATCAAAATAATTGAAACGTTAGTGGTTAGCATATTGTTTGCAGATTGCATTCTTGGTATGGATTTCTAAAATTTCAAATCTGGCCGACCATTCAGGATTGCGCTACCGTAGAAACCGAGACTTCTCTTAGGATAGAGCCAGATCAAAGCATATTCAATGATTCTGAACTCGCTCAGCTGGAAGAAGTCAAGAATTTATTTCAAGGAGCTTGTTCAAATAGGTTGACAATAACACCTTTGATCAAACACCGTATTGAAATAACCGACGAATGGAAAGGCAAGCCTCCTGTCCGTCAGTATCCCTACACACTCTCCCCAAAGGTGCGACAAAAAGTCGGATCAGTGTTAGAGCGGATGTTATCAATTGGTTCCAATAATCGAGAGAGCTCATTCTGATTGGTGTTCAAACGTAGTACCGGTTATAAAACCCTCTGGAAAGGTTCGCCTCTGTTTAGATGCTCGGAAAATTAATGAACGAACGGTTCGTGACGCATATCCCTTGCCCCATCCAGGCCGGATTCTCGGTCAACTACCCAGAGCGCAATACCTGAATACGATTGAACTATCCGAATCTTTTCTGAGAATTCCTTTGGAGGATAGTTCGAGGCGATACACTGCGTTCAGCGTTCAGGGCAAGGGAATGTTTCAGTTCACGAGACTGCCGTTCGGGTTAGTGAATAGCCCGGCTACTTTGTCGCGATTAGTGGACCGTGTCCTTGGTCATGAAGAACTGGAGCCGAACGTCTTCGTATACCTTGATGACATCGTCATCGTGTCGAAGACGTTCGAGCATCACATGCATCTCCTTCGTGAGGTAGCTAAGCGCTTAACACAGGCCAACCTATCCATCAATTTAGAAAAATCTAAATTTGGGGTGCATGAACTGTCATTCCTAGGATACCTCTTATCAACGGAGGGCCTTCTTCCCAATCCTGAAAAGTTCCGAGCAATAGTGGACTACGAAAGGCCAACAAGGATTACCAAACTGCGTAGGTTCCTAGGAATGACCAACTACTATCGCCGATTCATTGACGACTTCAGCGGAATCACCTCTGCATTAACTGACCTCTTGAAATCCAAATCAAAGATCTTGGGGTGGAGTGTTGCCGCAGAAGAAAGTTTCAACCGAATAAAAGAAAAGCTAATTTCAGCCCCAATCCTCGCATGTCCCAATTTCTCCAAAGAATTCTCGATACAGACAGACGCCAGTGACGTGGCCATCGCGGGGATCCTCACACAGATTCAGGATGGTTTCGAAAGAGTGATAGCCTTTTATTCGCATAAGTTGACAACCCACAAAAAAAACTACCATGCGTGCGAAAAAGAAGCGCTAGCTTCTCCTGTCCATCGAAGCTTTCAGGGGCTATATCGAGGGCTCGCATTTTACCGTGATTACGGATTTCGCCGCCATAACCCACATTTTAACTGCAAAGTGGAAGACAGCTTCTCAGTGCAGTAGATGGTGCCTCCAGTTACAACAAAAGAAAACGTTGTAGCCTGTCTTGGTACGAGCGTTTGCTCGAAACGGTTTTGGAGCAACCAGATGAGCATACAGATTATCAGATTCGTGAGGGTGTATATTCGTGTTCAAGTATATAGCTAACCCTCACGATGTACATGACGATCGATTTGACTGGAATGTAGTTCCCGCTCCGATCGATCGAGTAGGAATTATCAGGGAATGTCACGATGATTCAAAGCACCCCGGAACCGATTGTACACTCAGCCGAATTCGGCTACGCTATTTTTGGCCGAGAATGGTAATGGTCGTGCGGGATTATGTGAACCAATGTACAGTTTGCAAGGAAACGAAGGTTCCTAACATAGCCCTAGCACCCTCGATGGATGAACAAAGAATCTTTACTCACTCATGGCAGATCATAGCACTTGACTTTATCGGGCCTCTCCCCAGAAACCGGAAACAAAATCAATTCATTTTGTCCGTCGTCGATTTGTTTAGCAAATGGATAATGCTAGTACCATTTCGAAAAATCGATAGCCAAACACTCACCAAAGCGCTGAAGGAACAATGGTTCTACCGAAATTCGGTCCCAGAAATTGTCATTACGGACAATGCTTCATGTTTTTTTTTGTCCCGTGAATTTCGTTCGTTGCGTACACAGTTTGATGTTAGGCACTGGCTTAACTCTAAATACCACTCCAAGGCTAACCTTGTAGAGAGGGTAAATAGAACTGTGAATGTGGCTATACGAACTTACGTGAAATCGGATCAGAAACTGTGGGATACAAAGTTGGCGGAAATAGAGCTAGTGCTCAACACTTCAGTACATTCGGCAACTGATTTAACACCGTTTTTTTTCAACGCACGGATATGAAATGTTAATGAAGGGATCAGACCATGATATAGGAGATGACGACCCCCTTACATCGGCAGAAAATCGGAAAAAAGGCAGTCTGAAATATTCAACAGTATTAAAAATATAGTCCAAAACAACCTCCAGAAGGCTCATCAGGCAGGCCGTAAACGGTATGATCTACGTCATCGAGTGTACGCAAAAGCTCTGTAGGTCAATTGGTTTATAGGCGCAACATGAAGCCAGTGCCATCGGAAACTACAATGCCAAATATGGGCCACAATACCTACCAGCTAGAAAAGTACGGAAAGTTGGTTCATCGTCATATGAAATTGTGGATCTTGAGGGAAAATCTTTGGGTATCTGGCCCGCCGTACATCTTAAACTCGGATAAAAGCCAACCCAATTGCTGAGAAGTACGGACGACGATGGATCATTGACCTGTGTTATACCGATCTCTACACGCTCAGCTCAGTTTACCCATAATCGCATAAAAGTGCACATACTCATTTATGGGTAAAGTTGACTCTACCCATATTTGAGTAAATTTGTATGGGAAAAAATACTCAAATATGGGTAAGTAGTCACGTACCCACACAGGAAAAAATCTTGTAGTAAAAACTACCATTTCAACCGACTATGCCTATCTTTAAAACTACCATGAAACTTCAGTCCAATTTACTACGTTTATAGTAAAACCTTCAACATTTGTGGTATATTTTGTGGAAGTGCGATATCTTTTCACATATCTGTGGTGCGGCGAGAGGCGAAAAGAGAAAAAGTGCATACCTTTGAATATAATACATTTGTCATTTCATTCCCAAGCTAACGTTCGCAAATACAAGTTATAAAGTGTATTAGCTCGTTTTACCATTTTTTAAAGACACGCGTCCGAAAAGTCTCTCGGTTGATTCCTCCGCTTGTTCCGTCGAGATTGTGTCTGCTGGGTAGCCTGTGCATGGTCGATGGTTCTGCCCATTTCGTCCAATAGGTTATGGGCCCAGATCGATGGTGAAAGTCGAGACAACTGTTTTGTAGCCGTTTGGTTCGAGTGAAATTTTCAAGAGGAGCCATTTTGTCTTCGGTGGCTGATTGCTGCGTAGCAGCAACGGTGCCTCGAGTGGGAAGTGTTTCCATGTGTGTGGCTCGAGTTAAATTTCAATAGGAGCCTATTGTCCTCGGTGGCTGATTGCTGCGTAGCAGCTGCGGTGCCTCGAATAGTGCTTAGACGGCTACCAGTGTATTAGTTTGACAGTAGCGAACAGTGTTCATCTTCAGCATCGTGCAGCTCGGCACGCTAGTTTGTGAATAGAAACCATTCGGTGCACATACATAAAATAGGAACAGGACCATGAGTGAGAAATTCCTATTTCCCAGATTGAATAATCAAACTTATTCAATTTGGAAAACTCGAATGGAGATGCTGCTGAAGAGAGAAGATCGGTGGTACGTTGTTGCCGATGCAAAACCGGAACCGGTAACCAGTGCTTGGACGAAAGACGATATGAAGTGTCATGCGGTGATTGTTTTGTATCTGGAAGACAACCAACTCAACTTGGTTAAAGACGCGGGTTCGTCCAAAGACGTGTGGAACCTTTTGAAGCAGTATCATGAAAAAACAACCGTAACGTCGCGTGTGTCTTTACTTAAGAAAATTTGTAGCTCCAATTACATTGATGGTGAAGATTTGGAGAAGCATTTGTACGACTTGGAGGAGTTTTTCATTCGTCTGGCGTGCGCGGGCCAAGCGCTCGAAGAATTGTTGCAAATTGCAATGATACTTCGGAGTCTACCGGAGTCATACAGCGGTCTGGTGACGGCGTTGGAGAGCCGGCCGGAAGCAGATATGACAATTCCGCTCGTAAAGCAAAAGTTGCTAGACGAGTATCAGCGGCGAAAGGAGCGTGGTTCAGTGTCGAATGAAAAGGCAATGAAGATGGAATCTAGGGAGAAGAAACGGCTGTGTTTCCACTGCCAGAAGCCTGGCCATTACCGTAAGGATTGCCGTCTCTGGGTGCAGCTTCAGCAGAAGAGAAGTGGAGCAGAATCAGGAAGTGGTAGTGCAGGTAGTGCGGGAAAATCGAAGGCAAAGAAAAACGACGCGAAGGCCAAATTGACGGCCGAAAAGGATGTTCCGATGTGTTTTACAGTCGGAAATCGCCGACGAAAGGGTTGTTGGTACATTGACAGTGGCTGCTCGTGCCATATGACCAACGATCGGTCTTTCTTCATCCGGTTGGATGAAAGCAAGCAAGCGCAAGTGGTACTCGCTGACGGTTCTACCTCCAAATCATCTGGTATCGGTGAAGGGTTCGTAAAACGCGTGAACAAAGAAGGAAATGTGCTTGAAGTGATGTTGACGGAAGTGCTCTTCATACCGGCGCTAGACAGTGGATTGATATCGGTTCGAAAGCTGACGAAGAAAGGTTTTGTAGTGAACTTTGTTGGGTCAGCATGTTCTATAGTGAGCGAAGCCGGTAAAACAGTTGCGTTGGGAGAGCTTAACGGGAACTTGTTTGTGTTGAAGACCGTGGAATACGCGAACCTGAGTGGGGAGTTGCAGCATCTGCCAAACTGCCAGCACATTTGGCATCGACGGTTTGGCCACCGAGATCCTGCGGTCCTGCAACAGCTGAAGGCAGGAAATCTCGGAGTAGGATTCAAGATGCAGGATTGCGGATTACGGCAGGTTTGTGAGGACTGTCTCAAAGGTAAGCTTCCACGTACTTCATTCCCTACAGCTTCTGATAGTAGAGCCGCCAGAATACTCGACCTGGTGCATACCGACGTATGTGGACCCATGGCGAATGAGACCCCGGGGGGCTGTCGGTACCTGATGACGCTCATCGATGACTTTAGCCGCTATACCGTTGTATGTTTGTTGCGGCAGAAGTCAGATGTAGCTGGTTGCTTAAAACGGTACGTTGCTCACGTCAAAACGCGTTTCGGAAGGACACCATGCGTTATTAGGTCGGATGGAGGAGGCGAATACGTCAACAACGAGTTGCAGACATTCTTTGAGGAGGAGGGGATTCAAGCGCAGTACACCACTGCATACAGCCCGCAGCAGAACGGTGTGGCTGAACGCAAAAACCGTACGTTACAGGAGATGGCAACTTGTATGTTACTTGATGCAAACCTCCATAAGAAATATTGGGGTGAGGCGATTATGACTACCGCCTACATCCAGAATCGCCTCCCTTCTCGTGTCGTTGATAAGACACCGTTTGAGAAATGGTTTGGAAGCAAACCTGTGTTGAACCAGCTTCGGGTGTTCAGATGTCCGGCGTATGTGCATATTCCGGACGTTAAGAGGGTCAAATTGGACTGCAAAGCACAGAAGCTTGTCTTTGTCGGATACTGTGAGGATCGCAAGGCATTCAGGTTCTTAGATCCCAAAACTAACCGCATCACGATCAGTCGCGATGCGCGCTTCATCGAGCAACGGAACGGTTCTCACATGACGAAACCGGAAGCGATTACCTCGGACGAAACCGGGGACGATTACGAGTGGCCAGAAGCGCTAGGCGACGAAGGTGCAGTTCAGGACGAAGCAGGTACTCAAAAGAAGCAGTCGCAGGAAGAGGATTCACTTCAGGAAGACCATTCACATCAAGGGGGATCTGATCACGATTCCGATGAAGAGTTCTACGGCTGGGATGACCAAGAATTGGACGACGGCCGCGCTGTACCATCAGCGTCCGGTAGACAAAAGCGTTCAACCAGAGGCGTTCTACCGAAGAGACTTCAGGATTACGTTGTAGACGTGGCAATGGTTGTGGAAGATGATCCGGGAAGCTACGAAGAAGCAGTTCAAAGCTCGGAGAAGGATTTGTGGGAAGCGGCGATGCAGGAAGAGTATGACTCACTGATGCACAATCATACGTGGACGTTGGTCGAATTGCCAGTTGGCCGAAAAGCAATCGGCAGTAAGTGGGTCTATAAGAAGAAGGAGGACAGCGCTGGTAACGTCATCAAGTACAAGGCCCGCTTGGTTGCGCAGGGCTTCTCGCAACAGTACGGCGTCGATTATGACTCTGTTTTCGCACCGGTGGCTACTCAAACAACGCTAAGGATCCTGTTGACTATTGCCGGTCAAAAACAAATGAACGTACGCCACCTGGATGTGAAGAGTGCATACTTGCACGGGCAGCTGAAGGAGGAGCTGTATTTGCGGCAACCCAAGGGTTTCGAGAAGCCAGGTCAGGAAAATCTAGTATGTAGACTTCACCGCAGCATCTACGGGCTGAAACAAGGAGCGCGAGTGTGGAACGAAACTATTCGTGATATACTAGAGGCGATTGGGTTCAAGCAAGCAACAGCGGATCCATGCCTGTTTACTAAACGGGCTCCCGGAGGACTGATATATCTTTTGATTTATGTGGACGATATCATCGTTGCATGTATGTCTGAAGAAGAAATCGATAAACTGGAGTACGCGTTGAAGAAGAAGCTGAAGCTGTCCTCCCTTGGAGAAGTCAGTTACTTCCTGGGGATTCAAGTCTGCAAGGATAGTGAAGGTTACTATTCGTTGAACCAGCAAGGATACATAATGAAGATTGCTAGTCGGTTCCACCTCAAACGCGCTAAGGGTTCAAGGATTCCTCTCGATACAGGATACTTCCGGAGCCGTGAAGGAAGCAAGGCGTTACCTGATAACAAACAATACCAGTGTTTAGTCGGAGCGTTACTCTACGTAGCTGTTAATACGCGACCTGATGTGTCGGCAAATGTGTCGATTCTTGGTCGTAGGGTGAGTGCACCTTCGGAAGCGGATTGGGTGGAGCTGAAAAGGGTGGTGAGATATCTCGTTAAAACCAGCGACTATAAGCTCAAGCTAGCGTGTATCAGCAGTGAACCACCACAGTTAGTCGGTTATAGCGATGCAGACTGGAGCGGCGACACGGATGACCGCAAATCGATCACAGGATATTTATTCCAATTCGGGCAAGCAACTATCTGTTGGGCCAGCCGCAAACAAACCAACGTATCACTCTCGAGTATGGAAGCGGAATACGTTGCCTTGTCAGAGGCTTGCAGGGAGCTACTGTGGCTTCGTAAGCTGCTCGAAGACTTCGAGGAAAAGCAGAATGGTCCGACTACTGTTTTCGAAGACAATATCAGCTGTATCGACTTTGTCTCGGTCGATCGCTCTTCTAGACGTTCGAAACACATCGATACACGTATGTATTTTGCTAAAGACATGTCGGATAAAGGTGTGGTAGTTGTTCAGTACTGTCCGTCAGAATCAATGATTGCTGATATTCTTACCAAACCACTGGGTTGTTTGAAGCAGAAGCAGTTCTCGACGATGATGGGATTGACCGAGTCCATTAGCCGCTAAAGACATCGAGGAGGAGTGTGGAAGTGCGATATCTTTTCACATATCTGTGGTGCGGCGAGAGGCGAAAAGAGAAAAAGTGCATACCTTTGAATATAATACATTTGTCATTTCATTCCCAAGCTAACGTTCGCAAATACAAGTTATAAAGTGTATTAGCTCGTTTTACCATTTTTTAAAGACACGCGTCCGAAAAGTCTCTCGGTTGATTCCTCCGCTTGTTCCGTCGAGATTGTGTCTGCTGGGTAGCCTGTGCATGGTCGATGGTTCTGCCCATTTCGTCCAATATATTTGACAGACCTCATATTGATATCAACCGCAACATGGTTGATCTTATCGCAGGCATGGTAAAATCAAACGCATTTATAGTCAGCTGAAAATTGTAGGTGATTGCGCTTAATTTAACCCTCGAAATGGTAGTTTCTACTGCGACTTTTTTTTGCGTGCATTAATGGGTATGTGCACTTTTTGCGATTATGGGTATTCTTTACCCATATTTGGGTAAACTGATCTTAGCGTGTACGCCACGCGACCTACTTTTTGTATCTCTCCAGGTTATATTATATCTAGACAAAATCGTCAAAAGGTCGAAAGTAACAATTATAAACAATGACTTAAAACGTAAATTTCCTGGAAATGACAAGATGCTATCGTCTATATCCACTACTGACGGGAAGGTACTAACTCCTTGTACCTGTTTCTGGTGCTATTTTGTTTGTGGAAGCAAGGAGATCCCAGAAAAATACGCTAGAAGTCATTGTTTACAAATGTTACTTTCGTCCTTTTGACTATTTTGTCTAGATATATAAGTAATTCATAAAGCTAGCTGAGCAAATTCGCCTACGCCTAAACAAAAAACAAAAATTCAAATATTTTAGTTCGTTTCTGCTTCTAAACTTCTCACTATACACAGCTATTTTCTTATTCAGTATTTGTAGAGGAAGCAAAAGTCGCTTCATCGGAAAAATGCTACCTATACGAAGGGAACGTTCAATCGTTCGCACACTTTCACAGTTGGCAATAACATGTTGCTATTATGGGCCACAGTTGATTTACTACAGACGGATAAGGAATAAAAAGATACACACAGATTATTCCTATAGTCACTAGATTCATAGTCTGGCGGATACAATGACGGGAGCCAATTTGAACTGTCACTTGGCGGAGCCAATCGAGCATGTCTCAAGTAATTAATGTTAAGGGCCTAAATTCCATTTGTAAACAATGACTTTAAATATCGATTTCTCTTGAATCTTAAATCACTCTCGTGAAATGAAAGTAGCATTTGGTAGAAGAATGTTAGTTATACCATATTGAGTAGCAAAATATTGTGGGATTCTCGTAATTCGTGAGAAATCAAGGTTTAAAGTCATTGTTTACAAATGACTTTTAGGCCCTTAACATAAATTACTCGAGAAATGCTCGATTGGCTCCGCCAAGTGACAGTTCAAATTGGCTCCCGTCATTGTATCCGCCAGACTATGAATCTAGTGACTATAATTATTCCTCAGAGTAATCCTAGAAATGACACACACACACACATGATTCCTCAGAATGTCTCACGGTGTGCTTTCCAAAGCAATTTAACATCCTCAGATGCATTTCTTAGGCCGATGGTATAGTAAACGCATTGCGGCGCGAAGCGAAGCGTTGCGGAAAAGCGAATTGATCAAAGGCGAAGCGCAACGCGAGCTATGACATAGTGAACGCGTTTTTTCACGCGTTTTGTTGCATGGTGTTTTGTTGTTTTTCGCAGTGTTCAATATGGATTCGTCAGACGAAGAATATTTTGCCTCCCCGGGAACAATTGATTTTATTTTTAATAAAAAAGGGAATTCTCTGTACATCCGATTAACCATAACAAAAGAAACGATGTACAGTAAATCTGAAGGGGGTGCAATTATGACTTCAAAGTACGCACTTTGCTTGAAGACTGGAATTATTCATAAAAGGCCTAAAAATGTTTTATACAAAAATGCCTAAAAAGGTTATATGTCAAGAAGTGAATACATTTTAGGTATTTTGCAGCATGTAAAAGAGATTACAAACAATGCATTTTTTCAAAGGTGATTGTGTAAAGGAACTACCCAAGTAACCACAAGCATTATATTCAACCCAAAATCAACATCGGTAATGCGGGTCGCATCAATTCAACAGTTCTCAAGTAATAAAGCGTTATATAAGCTTGAAAAAGTAGTGATGCATTACCAATGCTATAACACCGACAAACCGACATGAATGACAATAGCAAATGTTTTAATATTTCTGTTCAAATTATATTGCTGACACCTATCTTCGTGTTCGTTGAAAACGTTTATTGAAGCCACAAACACGCTTGGGAACTTGATGAGAAGGTTCATGTCTGAGCAATTCTGGACACATTTATTTGATCTAGATAAAATGATTCTATAGGTTTTGACAGATGGGATCGCTGCACATTTGAATCGGTCGTTATGGATTCTTGATCAATAATGAAGATTGAGTTTTATGTCGGTTTGTCGGTGGCTATAATGCTACTTTAACCATGTCTTATGGCATTACAAAAGATATAACTTTAGCTCGATCTTAGTGGGGCCCTTTTCAGCTTTAATCAAACTTCAATGATGCACTAGACGTAATACATATGCCCTATATATGCATGCTATTATAGCCTCGGGGTTACTCGGGGAAACTTAGCACCAATATCTCAAAACTTTGGATCTGCTTTTTTTTATTTAAATCAATGACATTCAGTATCAATTTATCTTAAAGCATCCACATGCAAATAAAATACATCATAAGAACATGTTTCTTCTTGCTGTGATTGATTATTTGCAGGAGAAAGTTTTCATTTCCGGTTAAAGTATCCATAAATAAAGATCAATCTAAATTATCTAATTAGTGCCTTGTAGCCTGTCCAATTGTCCATGATACTTGATGCTGGTTTGGCTTGCAAGAACCCTTTTTGTTTTTATTATCAATTTTGTTCCGGCAAAGGCAGTCAATTAGAAAAAATCGATGTTTCCACTTTAATGATGGCCTTGTTTTTATGTATTTTTTCTATGACACTGGAATAAGAAAATAACTTAAAAGTATTCATTTTCTGGTATTAAGGCATTTTTTGACGTATGGAGGTTGTTCATTAAAATGCATAGAATGTAGTCAAAAAATTACTACCTCAGAATAACCGTGTAGAGAAATTCATCGGCTCTCGGTTTTGATAAAGTTTTGTGGTTTTGTCTCACAACACCTTTTTCGCAAAAACTGCATAAATTAAATTTTCCGCATCCATACCCATTTTGTCGATCACCGTCAGCAGAATAACAAAAAAACAGCCCAGCAGCAGAGCCTCTAGCGTTTACGCGCGTCAAAACACCACTCGGGCTGCTTAGACGCGTTTGACGGCCGGTTCGCACCGCATCGCGTCGCGTTGGCTATACCAGGTTTACGCGGTACGCATATATTTTCATCAAAAGTGCTTTGACGCGAACGCGTTCGCTCGCGTGAACGCTTGCAAACGCTTCCACTATACCATCAGCCTTACTCCTCAGAGTGACCCGCATTTTCATAATCCGGCTCGTCAAAGCGTTCCCTGACAGTATCCCTCGGAATACCACTTCTTACTTCGGATTCTGAGGCATGCATCCCAGCAGCCCTTTGCCGAACGTTTACAGTTTTTTTTTCACTTCTGATGCGCTTCTCAAAGCACATTATTCTAATTCCACGCATCTTTGTATGTGTGGTCATGGGTCAAGTCTAATTGTATGGCGTTTTTTTCCGTAACTTAACCTATATTTTGCATGGCACTACGCCCTGTAGCTCAGGCGACAAATCAGTTCCTCCACAAGCCATTTTCACTCGGAAAACTATATTTTAAGGGTTACTCACTAGTTTTTCCATCATCCGCGTCACCAGGTGTAGGGATTTCGGATGTCAATTATGGTGAACACAGTTTCCAAAACCGTAATCTATTTCGAATCACTTCTTTCCACATCCGGCTCTTACAATGGCCGTCACTTGAATCCAGAGATCGAAATTCTCTCTCAGCTGGGTGAAAACCATGCTCTCTCTCAAGCAGGTTGTCGACGAGTAGCGAACCGTCTATATTTTCATCTCTCCTTTTTCGCCGATAATTCATTTTCCTCTCTCTTGCATATGCGAAAATATCTCTCTCCAAAATTCAACGAAAATATTTTCTCATGTCACATTTTTCACTGAAAACATGAACCACAAGGATCTTCTATTTAGTTTGCTTCAAACATACAAATTGTTGTTTGATCACAACATGAAGAAAATTGGCTGTTATATCGAACTATAATGTCAGAATAAAACAAACATGAAGACTGGTTTCAGGTGTCAAAAAGTAAGTGAAAAATAATTATCAGCATCTAGGATTCACTGAAAAAGAAACGATTTATCAAGTACTACTACTCATGCTCTCCGAAAATAATAAATCGCCTGTGCCTTTCTCGCGAAAACTGCTGTGAGCGTAAAATAGTCTCTCGCTTCTCACATTCTCATCTGTTCCTTAAAGCGGGTGAAAAATGACGTTTCTCTTCTCAAGTAGGCGAAAATTTCGGTCTCTGCTTGAATCCCTCGTCCTCTCCTCGCTCCCTACCAATGAGGTCTAAAGGACGATACGGTCAATATCAACTTGACGTATTTCTTTCAATTTTGCATTTAAAAAACCTGAACACCCCTCATTTTGAAGGTGTGTGTGTAGAATGTTGCTCCTATTTTGATTTTGGAATTCACTCTTCAGTTGTCAAAATGCCGTCCAAGCAAGAAGAGCAGCGTATCAAAATTTTGCTCGCGCATCGCGAAAATCCGAACTACTCGAACGCAAATTGGCAAAATCGCTAAAAGTTGCCAAATCAACCGTTACAAATGTAATTAAAGTGTTTGGGGAACGTTTGTCGACAGCCAGGAAGTCTGGATCGGGGGGAAATCGAAAACCGGAAGCCGCTGAGACGACAAAGAGAGTTGCCGGTAGTTTCAAGTGAAACCCTAACCTATCTCTCCGAGATGCCGCAAATAAGCTGGGTGTATCGTCTACAACCGTGCATCGAGCCAAAAAACGAGCCGGACTATCGACTTACAAGAAGGTAGTGACTCCAAATCGCGATGATAAACAAAATACGACGGCCAAAGCGCGATCCCGGAGGCTGTACACGACGATGCTGACGAAGTTTGACTGCGTGGTAATGGACGACGAAACCTACGTCAAAACCGACTACAAGCAGCTTCCGGGACAGGAGTTTTATACGGCAAAAGGAAGGGGAAAGGTAGCAGATATTTTCAAGCACACGAAACTGTCAAAGTTCGCAAAGAAATATCTGGTTTGGCAAGCCATCTGTACCTGTGGCTTGAGAAGCAGCATTTTCATAGCTTCCGGGACTGTCAACCAAGAAATTTACTTGAAAGTGTGTTTGAATAAACGTCTGCTGCCTTTCCTGAAGAAACACGGTTGTTCCGTACTGTTTTGGCCGGATTTGGCATCTTGCCATTACGGTAAAAAGGCCATGGAGTGGTACGCCGCCAACAACGTGCAGGTGGTTCCCAAGGACAAGAACCCTCCCAACACGCCAGAGCTCCGCCCAATTGAGAAATACTGGGCTATTGTCAAGCGGAACCTAAAGAAGACCAAAAAAACTGCTAAGGACGAGCAGCAGTTCAAGGCAAACTGGCTTTCTGCGGCGAAGAAGGTGGACAAGGTGGCTGTACAAAATCTGATGGCAGGGGTCAAGCGTAAGGCCCGGCAATTCGGATTTGGAAAAGCGGAAGCCTAACTGAATATTTTTCCTGAATTTTATACTGATTGAACTTGAAGAAGAAATTTAATTTGATTTTTTAAATAAACGATTTCACCGATTTACACGCGTTTTCCCTTGACCAAATTTTGACCGTATCACCCTGTATACAGGTGGAGAAGAAGTGGTTAAGTTGCATTAGTGCAATCCAAAATACTGTCATTGTGTTCGTGAGATGATGCACAGCTGTTTTTTTTTGTAAACATGCGTGACGTAGATCTCCAAAAACAACAATGTACAACAGCAGCAAATCGCAAGATGGAATGTTTATTTGCAGTTATTAGTATAGTTTTTAAAAGGTTTCGGCTGAAAAATACCTTTTTGTGCACTAAAAGGATGCGAAAAAAAACTTAACTTGTTTTGTTATTACTCGTTTGTTTTTGGAGTTCTACGTCACTCGAAATCATGGATCCGAAATCATGGATTGCTTACACATTTTTCGTTACTAATACCGACAAACACCCTGCTCTTCTCTACCTGTATAGACCTCATTGGCTCCCTACCACACGCTTAGACAAGAAAACCAAAAATTCGGCATAAAATACCGAAAATCGTACAAAAGTGCACATACTGAAATTATCGGTAAACATGGATTACCGAAATTTCGGTATTGCAGCACACAAAAAATAAATATTGTATTATTAAAAGCTTAGCACTTTACTTCTGAAAAGAGTTTATTTTTCATTAAATTAAAAGTAAAATCATCTACTGCGAAAGTTTTGTGTTTGAATTGAAAATATATTTTTTCGGTTCAGTGTGTAAATTTAAAAGTATGTTCTTTTACCATGAAAATTGTAGAACTGTCAAATCCACCAACACAAAGGAAGTCGTCGTATGGATTTTTTTCTCTGTTGTCAAGTAATACAAAAGCTTTACATTCAAAATGTTCTTCGCCCCAATGAATCGCTTATCAGGAAAGTTCACAAACTTTCAGCGTTATTAGGTTCCGAACAGACCATGCAAACGGAATATGCCATGTCACTGATAATAATTCCATCTTTTTTTTTGCAGCGGTGCCACAAGCGACGACGAGCGGCAGCAGATGCTGGCTCAGGTGCATTCGGAAGATATGGGGAAAATCTGGATCTTCCGGGATGGAAATATTGGTGATTGAACAACGCCAACCTCCGGTCGCTATGAAAGTTTTAATAATTCATTTGAAAATTAAAACCCTTTTTTTAAATTATTTGTTCTTTCAATTCGAGTTTCAATCAAAACAGCATACATTCATTTTGATTGCACAATACTTTCTAGTTGAAAGTTCATTTTCAAATAATAGTAATTTACTCTCATTTTCAAATATGCCGCGGAGTGGATTTGACAGTTCTACAATTCATCTGAAAAGAAAACTTTTTATGTTAAAAGTATTTTTACAGCATACTTTTATTTTAATTGCACGACACTTTCTGGATGAAAGTTTATTTTGGAATAAAAATAATTGGCTTTTATTTTCAACGATGCTACGGTTTCGATTTGACAGTTCTACAATTAGTTTTAAAAATTTCAACTTTTAAATGTAGAGCAGCAAAATTTTGAATTGACGGTTTGAAGGTTTTGGTTTCGAAAGTAAACCGCTTTCTACGAAAAAGAACCAACGCAACTTTTCAATTTTAGCAATGGTTTTTTTAATTTTAATAATCATTATTCTTTGTGTGAGGAAAACCGGGAAAAACATTAATATTATTTATTTTTGTACGGTATTTTTTACCGAAAATGCTAGCAACTCAATGAGAGCATTTTTAACCAAATTTAGGTAAAATATAACGATAAAATCTGTAAATCCACTTTACTGAAGAACTAAGTAAAATCAAACGTTTTGTTTTGGTAAATTATATCGATACTTTAGGTTTTGCTACCAAAACCTAATTTTCGGTAAAATTGAAACCGTATTTTCGGTAATCTGATCTTAGCGTGCACATACTCTCGCCTGCTATAGATCATTGCACGATGGCGTCATCAATGCAGTTTTGACAGTTCAGGGAGCTTATTTACGTGGACTTAGAATATTTTCGGTAAGATCGGTTTGACATTTTGTGTTCTAAATTTATTACGATTGAAATAAAATTGCAGGAAAATAGACACCAATGCTTATTTTTACATAATTTCTTGAATTTAATCGTACAGAATCCGGAAAAAGCAAATTGAAATTTTCGATTGAGTGGTTCAAATTCTAACACCTTGTAAACAAGCTCCCTGAACTGTCAAAAAAGTGAGGTTAATACATTCGGTGCAATGATCTATTCTCGGTTATGCTCATTCTCCCTACACTGAAAATAATCCTGCAGTAAATTAGACCACAAAACTGTGTTCTATATTACCATGGATAAAAACATTGAAAACAACAGTGAACGCGGTAAAATTGATCGAAAGGTAGTAAAAAATACTCTGTTTTCTACAGGCCAACAGTTATAGTATTAACTACCTTTTATGGTTAATCAAGATACGGTTTGGCATTGACGAAAATACTGACTTTGCAGTAATATTTACCATGCGTTCTACTGATACAGCTCCACAGTATTAATTTTACCATGTCCATGGCTCAGTCAAGCGTGCTGTACTGACAAATTTCAGCTGACTACACTCTCCGATGAAATTTACTATAAGTGTAGTATTTTCCAGTCTGCTTGAACAGATGCGCCATTTTGACAAAATCATTTTACAGTCACTTATCGTTGCGTAAACGTTCATTAAAATTTCTATTCTTGTTTACATAAAAGATAATCAAAATGAGTATTCTAAAAACAGAGAGTGTCTTGGAGAATGTGAGTATTATTATTGATAATACACTCGACGATCAGGAAAACATCGAAGGTGAGTTATTAAAATTTATGTTACGTCTTGAGGAAACCAATTGACTTTTTCTTGTTATCGCGCACAGAGGAGCATGATCCGGAACTGGAGCAGTTAAATTCCGAATCGGATTTGAGCCAATCAATTTATACGATTCTTGTTCGTAAGTATAAAAAATAAGATAAAAAAATCAATTTCTGATACAAAATCCGTACTACAGTTCATGGATTCACCGTCGATTATTTGAGAAAAATGGACGATATGTCATTGAACGACGTATTTTTGGAGGCCAAATGGACTGGCCACAAATTTGCATTGCGGCAGAAGCTGGAGTTATGGCCAGATAGCGTGTTGTTTCAATCTGCAAGTACATCCAGTGCATCTAAGAATATTTTATCAGTGGCGGCAGTTGCAGCTCAGATTCCAGCAACAGTGACATGTCAACTGTGGTTAAATGCGCGAGCAGTCGAAGTGCGCAAGCACTTTATTTACAGCGGCACAGTAAAAAGTGCTAAATGCGCGAGCACTTCTGAATACAATCTTCGCAAGCATATTTGACTTGTGTGCAAGGTGCGCAAGCAGAAACAAGCTTGTTTGCGCAAGCATTCTTGATGAAACAAAATAAAGGATATGAAACATTAACATTAACATATTTTATATTCTTGTCATATATTAACATTGTTTTTATTTTTATTTTATTTCCCAGTAACGATGAACCACATGGGCCGGAAACAACTTCAAATGCAAGTTGTATGGACGAAGTTAAATTTAAAATATGTTCATGTGTATATGTATAAGAAAAAAAATATGTTACATTAAATTTAAATGAGAATATTGAGCAACTTGATTCTTATTAAAACAATAAACCTACAAGCCTACATTAAATGCTTTTTGTTTTGAAAAGAACCGTAACAAATCTTATGTTTTTATGTTTGTAAATGTTATGTTTAGTTGAAAACAAAGCGAAATTTCCCCTCGACTAGACCTATGCGAAAACTTTGAGGACAACTCGTAGTTGAGTTCTGCATACCTGGTCTGGTCACTAAGCCCCGGAATCGGCATTGCGGAAAATATTTGAAAACTAGCTCCATAGGGGAAAATGTTATAATTTTAAAAAATGACAATATTGTTTTGGATAATTTCATAACAAAGCGAAATTTCCACTCAACTAGACCTATGCGAAAACTTTGAGGACATCTTGTAGTTGAGTTCTGCATACCTGGTCTGACCACTAAGCCCCGGAATCGGCATTGCGGAACATATTTGGAAACTAGCTCCATAGGGGAAAATGTTATATTTTTAAAAATGACAATATTGTTTTGGATAATTTCATAACAAAGCGAAATTTACGCTCGACTAGACCTATGCAAAAACTTTGAGGACATCTCGTAGTTGAGTTCTGCATACCTGGTCTGGTCACTAAGCCCCGGAATCGGCATTGCGGAAAATATTTGAAAACTAGCTCCATAGGGGAAAATGTTATATTTTTAAAAATTACAATATTGTTTTGGATAATTTCATAACAAAGCGAAATTTCCGCTCGACTAGACCTATGCGAAAACTTTGAGGACAACTCGTAGTTGAGTTCTGCATACCTGGTCTGGTCACTTAGCCCCGGAATCGGCATTGCGGAAAATATTTGAAAACTAGCTCCATAGGGGAAAATGTTATAATTTAAAAAAATGACAATATTGTTTTGGATAATTTCATAACAAAGCGAAATTTCCGCTCGACTAGACCCATGCTAAAACTTTGAGGACATCTCATAGTTGAGTTCTGCATACCTGGTCTGGTCACTAAGCCCCGGAATCGGCATTGCGGAACATATTTGGAAACTAGCTCCATAGGGGAAAATGTTATATTTTTAAAAATGACAATATTGTTTTGGATAATTTCATAACAAAGCGAAATTTCCACTCAACTAGACCTATGCGAAAACTTTGAGGACATCTCGTAGTTGAGTTCTGCATACCTGGTCTGGTCACTAAGCCCCGGAATCGGCATTGCGGAAAATATTTGAAAACTAGCTCCATAGGGGAAAATGTTATAATTTTAAAAAATGACAATATTGTTTTGGATAATTTCATAACAAAGCGAAATTTCCACTCAACTAGACCTATGCGAAAACTTTGAGGACATCTTGTAGTTGAGTTCTGCATACCTGGTCTGACCACTAAGCCCCGGAATCGGCATTGCGGAACATATTTGGAAACTAGCTCCATAGGGGAAAATGTTATATTTTTAAAAATGACAATATTGTTTTGGATAATTTCATAACAAAGCGAAATTTACGCTCGACTAGACCTATGCAAAAACTTTGAGGACATCTCGTAGTTGAGTTCTGCATACCTGGTCTGGTCACTAAGCCCCGGAATCGGCATTGCGGAAAATATTTGAAAACTAGCTCCATAGGGGAAAATGTTATATTTTTAAAAATTACAATATTGTTTTGGATAATTTCATAACAAAGCGAAATTTCCGCTCGACTAGACCCATGCGAAAACTTTGAGGACATCTCGTAGTTGAGTTCTGCATACCTGGTCTGGTCACTAAGCCCCGGAATCGGCATTGCGGAAAATATTTGGAAACTAGCTCCATAGGGGAAAATGTTATATTTTTAAAAATTACAATATTGTTTTGGATAATTTCATAACAAAGCGAAATTTCCACTCAACTAGACCTATGCGAAAACTTTGAGGACATCTCGTAGTTGAGTTCTGCATACCTGGTCTGGTCACTAAGCCCCGGAATCGGCATTGCGGAACATATTTGGAAACTAGCTCCATAGGGGAAAATGTTATATTTTTAAAAAATGACAATATTGTTTTGGATAATTTCATAACAAAGCGAAATTTCCGCTCGACTAGACCTATGCGAAAACTTTGAGGACATCTCGTAGTTGAGTTCTGCATACCTGGTCTGGTCACTAAGCCCCGGAATCGGCATTGCGGAAAATATTTGAAAACTAGCTCCATAGGGGAAAATGTTATAATTTTAAAAAATGACAATATTGTTTTGGATAATTTCATAACAAAGCGAAATTTCCACTCAACTAGACCTATGCGAAAACTTTGAGGACATTCCGTAGGCAATAATGTTTTTTTTTTTATTTATTTATTTTTTCTTTATTGATTCTATTCTATTACATTCCTTGTGCCGCCGGTGGTGCTGCCGGTGGTGCCCCTGTAGTACATTCCGTAGGTAATAATGTTTTTTTTTTATATTTTTTTATTCATATTTTTTTTTATATATATTGTTTTTTTTTATTTTTTTATTTTATTATTTTTTTTTTCTTTATTGATTCTATTCTATTACATTTCTTGTGCCGCCGGTGGTGCTGCCGGTGGTGCTGCCAGTGGTGCTGCCGGTGGTGCTGCCGGTGGTGCTGCCGAACGTTGGTTTGCCGGAACCTCCTGTGGAGGCCCCGGCATCAGCATTGCCTCCAGCTCACGAAGGCGACGCTCCAAAACAGGCCCTGGCGGCCCTCCTCGGCCTCTTCGGCCAGCCCTCCCTCTCCCCCGGCTTGACCATACTGCCACCGTATTCCGCTCCCCGCACCGCGTACAGTAATAGTGATTCATTTTAGTAAAACTTCGTCGATCGCTGGTTAGAAATGGGGTTCAATATGTTATATGTTAAAACATATTACGTTTGCGATTTCCAATTTGAACATTTTTTTATGCCTGCTCATAAGTACGTTAAAATTAGAATACCCTAATATGTATTTACATAAAACCATGCACGCTAAGATCAGTTTACACAAAGGCATCAGTCTAAGTTTTATAATTTTACCTTATGGAATATAATGATGTTGTAAAAATTAAAGTATTCAGAAACCGGAATTCGAACCTTCACGCAAAAAAAATAATACGTAGTTAAATACGAAAATACGAATCAATTCAACTAAAATTTTGGTTTTTATATGGACTAATAAAACTGCTGAGCTAATTCAACAAAACCTTTGATTTGAAATACAACGTCATGTCTATAGAATTGCGCATCGAGTTTTATTGCTCAAAACGCAATTGCGCGTCTGGCTAGCAAATTATAAATAAAAATAGCCGATAATATAAATAAATTTTGGGATAGATTGGGATAGAAACAGAAATTTCTTTCGAACACGATACTGATCTTTAGAAATCTTCTTTAAACTACGCACATATATTGCAACATTATACTACGCCCCTCAGTAATCCTCATAGTAAGAGATATGCGGAAGCCAATTTTTGAGCCAATTGTGCAGCGAGAGCTGTCAAATCTGAGCGAATCGTGCAAATTTTGCACTGCGGCAAGTGTTATCAGCCTCTGTGTAAAATAAGCACCGTTGCCAAATCGTTTAATCGAATTTCCGCTTATCTCTTGCTATGAGGATCACTAACGCCCCTCATATTTCATATGTATACTAACCTAGTATAGTTGCCATTAATGGGTAAAATTTCACCCATTTCTCTGAAAAGGGAGTCAACTCATTAAATGGGTAAGCTCGACTTACCCATTTATGGGTATATGGCATAGGTATCAGAAAATGAGTTTTTTTTTTTAGAATAATTTTACCATATATTTTATCATATACTCAATAATGGGTTAGTAGAGTCTACGGACATAAGAAAACAAACGCAAGCAACAATTTGATGAAACATAAGCTTTATTTCTTACACCCCGTTCGCACTACAACCTATATTACGTGATATAGCGTAGCTTGATATCGGCATCTATGCGTCTAATTTTCACTGGAAATAACGTGCATGACATTTGATATCAAGATACTCTATATCACGTAATATAGGTTGTAGTGTGAACGGGGTGTTAGACACATAACTTGAAAATAAACTACACGCTAAGAAAAAAGTACCCAAAATTAAGTTTTTTTCACCCATCCCGCATGTTTTGTGCATTAAGTTAAAATTAGGTATTAGATGAAAACTCAATTTTGGGTTAAATCGTTTCAATTCTAATGGGTAAAATTAACCTAATGTTGGGTAATAACATTTCAAGTAGCAATGAATCAAATTAACCTAATTTTAAGTAATGACATTTCAAATGCTAATAGGTAAAATTTACCCAATTGTGGGTATTAATATTTTAAATTTAAATGAGCAAAATTTACTTAATCAATAATTGAGTTTCAGAGTCATACTGTATACTCAAATTCATTTCAAGAATAAAAATAACAGGTTTTAAAGTGCAGTCTTGATTGAAATTAAAGAAATAACCATATCAAGGGATTTATTGTTTTTAGTTCAACTAAACTTGTAAATACACACACAAAGAATAATGATTATTAGAATTAAAAAAACCATTGCCAAAATTGAAAAGTTGCGTTGGTTCTTTTTCGTAGAAAGCGGTTTACTTTCCAAACAAAAATCTCCAAACCGTCAATTTAAAATTTTGCTGCTCTACATTTAAAAGTTGAAATTTTCAAAACAAATTGTAGAACTGTCAAATCGAAACCGTAGCATCGTTGAAAATAAAAGAAAATTATTTTTATTCCGGAACAAACTTTCATCCAGAAAGTGTGATGCAATTGAAATGAAAGTGTGCTGTTAAGATTGAAATAAAAAATAGTTTTAACTTTAAAAGTTTTCTTTTCAGATAAATTGTAGAACTGTCAAATCCACACCTAGGCATCTTTAAAAATGAAAGCAAATTATTTTAATTTCAAAATGAACTTTCAACTAGAAATAATAAATGTTTGCTGTTTAGATTAAAATAATAAATAGTTCTAACATAAAAAGATTTTTATTTTCAGATGAATTTATGTTACTTTTTAAAGAGACCGGGTTTTTTTGTATTTTGTCGATTATGCCAAAAATCATGGAGTATTTTGTTGAAATTTTTACAAAACACGGGACGGGACGGGAGCAACGAACAACGCAGAAGACACGGTCGCGGACAACAGTAGTTAAAAATTCCATTCGACGACGACAATGACGACGAGAACGATGACTTGCTTTGTGTTGGTGGATTTGACAGTTCTACAATTTTCATAGTAAAAGAACACACTTTTAAATTAACACACTGAACCGAAAAAATATACTTTTAAATCAAACGCATAACTTTCATAGTAGATGATTTTACTTTCAATTCAATGAAAAATAAACACTTTTCAGAAATAAAGCGCTTAACATTTAATAAAACAATATTCCTTTTTTGTGTGCACTAACTAAAAATTAGAAGAAAAATTGGTATTTTCCATTTAATTCCAACTACCTTTGCTTATCTTGACAGATACGCGTATTTCGTCTACAATGTGCAGACTTCTTCAGTGTCTCGTACTAATAACTCGAGATAAGCAAAGGTAGTTGGAATTAAATGGAAAATACTATTTTTTCTTTTAATTTCTAGTTACAGGTATTCCACTAAACAGCTCAAACCCTCTGTAAATACAGATTTACAAATATCGAATGTGCTATGTTTGGCTCACATTAAATTTAGAAAGTTCAAATCGAGTAGAAAATATGGTTCAAGTTCAATTAATTATTGGAAAAAAAGTATACAGTTTACTTATTTTCATCGTTTTTATAAATTTTCCGATTTCCGATTCGGATTTCCGATTTCGATAAATTTTACTTATTTATTAAGTAAAGTGGATTTTCAAATGTTTACGTATTTTTTTTACCTAAATTTGGTTTAAAATTTTACCACTGCGCTGCATCTGAGAATCAACACTACCGCCATTGCGAAGTTTATGACTTATTGCAATTGTACCGCCTCCTCACCTTCAGGCTAAATAGTTTCGAATTTTGTTTTAAAATAAAGAAAGAAACCAGCTGTAGAGACTGAGATTTGTGGCAGCCAACCCGAAGGGTGAGTAGAAATATTTACCATAAGCGGATCATGAAAATTCTTTTATTGGTTGGCGAATGGTTCTGTGCTTGTAAATAAACATTCCCATAGTCGATTGCTAGCCAATAGTTGTGGGCTATAGTTCAATTCAGGACACTAACAGCAAAATTCTATAGAGGAACTGAGCTGTAATTCGTGAAACATTGACGATTGGAAAGTTTGTTTACAGACGAAGAAACGTCTTCGCAAATTTCTACAGAACTGAAATATTTACCTCATTCCAATGAAATATATTTTTTTATCATTGAATTGTAGATCACTGGAAATATGGAGGAATTGACATGATTAATCGATGCGGATACAAGGAAAAAACTGGAAGGTAAGTTAATTATTCAATTTGTATTTAAATCATACGACGAATCTCTACAATTGCAATTGATTCATATACACATACTAATTTATTCTATATATTTCAGGCTGTCGAAGGCTCTACCACCAGGAGAATACCCTTACATTATTTGTCTGGCAACTGCACCAAAACAGGGAGAGTATTATGTGTATTTCAATGGAAAAATCATATTTTGTGGTCAGCAAGCAGCCATGTCTACTTGGAATAAAAATACATGGAAATAAAATACCTAATTAAAGCCTGTTCACATTTTTCTGATCCATTTAGTGGGGAATAAATCTGAAAAAAATAGATCTTACAACCTTGCTTTCAATATTTTTATTATAGCATTCCAAAAACCCAAAACAGAAAAAGAAAACTCAATTTTCGGTAAAAATAAACGATTGCAAATAGTTAATTATTAACGTTTTTCGCTTGTCACCAACAGTACCGAAATTTAAGTAATCCATGTTTACCGATAATTTCAGTATGTGCACTTTTGTGCGATTATCGGTATTTTTTACCGAATTTTCGGTACTCTGGTCTTAGCGTGTAGTTAGTTTATATTTTTTCTTAGTGTACTTTAGTGAACAGTGTGAACGACATTTGTAGTGCTCTAATAATTATATATGAGTATTTTCAATCGAGCGTACACAAAAAGTAACCCCTTTTAACCCAAATTTAAGTTTCAGGTATCGCGATCGAGTCGGCTTGATGTCGGCTGCATGTCAGTGTATATGCTTTTATCTATATTTTATGTCGGGCTGAGGTTTGCACTGATAGTAAGTTCAGGTATTATTTACAACATAGTGCTTCCCATCTGCCCACCTAGGCTCAGAAAAAAAAATCGAATAGGTCAGCCGTGTATGTACTAATACGCGGGTAAGTTGTGTTGTTTTTAGACGCTTCTTGAAGTTGAAGTTAAAATCCATTCTTGAAGTTAAAATCCATTTTTTTTATTTATTTATGTTTCAGCAATTTGTGAGTGACTGACCAGAATAAAATTCAAGGTATGTATATACTTATAATATTAGAAATAAATGAGAAAATGCGTGAAAAAAACGAATATTATAATGAAGTGAACTCGAAGAACATGCACGGAATGGAAGAATCCAGGTTGAAAAAAGAAGAAGACACCAAGTGGTGAGAAAGACATTTTCAGCCAAATAAAAAATCAATCAAAATAATGCCCCTATTGTGCAGTTTAGGATTTTTCTTACATCATACAACAAACCACCTTTAATTAAACTTTCATTTGAGTTTATTAGAAGCATTTTAAAACGTTCGTCCTATACTTTAACATGGGAGCTGTCAAATTTATCACCACTTGGTGTCTTCTTCTTTTTTCAACTTGGATTCTTCTATAACCTATTAACCTCACTCAATCAATCAATCTACAATTGAGAGATTCTCTCCGGGCTCGCTCTCTTTCATTCATTACAGCGCCATTATAAAACTTACGAGGCATTCTTTAGTACAGATCGAAACACAACAGTGCTGGCTAGCAGACTCTACAAATAGTTGAATGAAAAACGTAAAGGCGATTGGTTTATGAATGAAAGAGAACGAGCCCGGAGAGAATCTCTCAATTGTAGATTCGCCCTAATGAAAAAAACCCTAGATATTATCTAGACCGAGTACAGACGATAAAAAACCTTTCAATGACAATATGGCCAATATTTAAAATATGAGTTAATGTAGAGGTTGTATGGTGAAAATGAAATTAAATTGTTCGATAACAATAACATAATATGTGATAATATATACATATATACATTCGAAATGTAGTTTTGACTATACAGCAAATTGTTTTTCGTTATGCGGGATGTCTTTATTGAGTAGTTTTTTGATTTTAAAGATATGAAGACATTTTCAGCAAGTTTTTGACTTTGAAGATATGAAGACATTTTCAGCAAGTTTTTGACTTTGAAGATATGAAGACATTTTCAGCAAAATAAAATCATGATGGCATATTTGGATGGCATATGGCATATTGTAGCATATGATGGCATATTTTAATTGTATTTTTATTTTGCTTAAAATGTCTTTATTGAGTAGTTTTTGAATTTGAAGATATGAAGACATTCTCAGCAAGTTTTTGACTTTGAAGATATGAAGACATTTTCAGCAAGTTTTTGACTTTGAAGATATGAAGACATTTTCAGCAAAATAAAATCATGATGGCATATTTGGATGGCATATGGTATATTGTAGCATATGATGGCATATTTTAATTGTATTTTTATTTTGCTTAAAATGTCTTTATTGAGTAGTTTTTGAATTTGAAGATATGAAGACATTCTCAGCAAGTTTTTGACTTTGAAGATATGAAGACATTTTCAGCAAGTTTTTGACTTTGAAGATATGAAGACATTTTCAGCAAGTTTTTGACTTTGAAGATATGAAGACATTTTCAGCAAAATAAAATCTTGATGGCATATTTTGATGGCATATGGCATATTGTAGCATATGATGGCATATTTTAATTGTATTTTTATTTTGCTTAAAATGTCTTTATTGAGTAGTTTTTGATTTTGAAGATATGAAGACATTCTCAGCAAGTTTTTGACTTTGAAGATATGAAGACATTTTCAGCAAGTTTTTGACTTTGAAGATATGAAGACATTTTCAGCAAAATAAAATCATGATGGCATATTTGGATGGCATATGGCATATTGTAGCATATGATGGCATATTTTAATTGTATTTTTATTTTGCTTAAAATGTCTTTATTGAGTAGTTTTTGAATTTGAAGATATGAAGACATTCTCAGCAAGTTTTTGACTTTGAAGATATGAAGACATTTTCAGCAAGTTTTTGACTTTGAAGATATGAAGACATTTTCAGCAAAATAAAATCATGATGGCATATTTTGATGGCATATGGCATATTGTAGCATATGATGGCATATTTTAATTGTATTTTTATTTTGCTTAAAATGTCTTTATTGACTAGTTTTTGATTTTGTTGCGCCTTATCATGTTGTTTGATTGGTTGCGCCTCATCAGAGTAAAGTGAAACCGGTATGTCTGCTAGGTGGTGATCTTGTTCCTCGGTGCTATTGTTCTTATTTACACCATAATCCTTTCCTTGTCTTGAAATTCCTTTCCATCCAGGGGTATGGGTGTAAAAGCCCTTGCCCGTCCCTCTTCTGCCATCCTCGGGGTGACGGGGGTTTTCCGTCAGTTCCGGTAAAAAGGTGACGTCCGCACTGACGGGGCCTCGACTGCCCTGAGGAGAGGGCAGGGAAACAACCGGGGAACGAGGAATGACCCTCTTGTGCGTCGAGTTTCGTTCGGATAGTGTTGGGTATCCATTGCTTATCTCCTCGGTGTCAAAATCGTTTGTTTTCGTATTTAATACAAAATTAGCCATTAGGATGTGTAAGGTTTAATGCTGCATCTCAGAGTCATCGTCCGAGGGATATGAAGAATGTCCGGTGGAAGGTGATGGTTGTCGGTGACATTTGTGGTCCTTATTTTCGCGCGTTGGATGGTTTTCGGATCGACCGGTGCAATCTTTTGGACGATCGGCTTCTTGCTTTGTCAGCTTTCTTACGGTCACTGTTGCGACTACGGCTACGGCTGCGGCTCTTGCGTGTCTTGCTTTGTTTTTGGTCCTGTGGTTTCTGTTGTTTTTGGAAGTCTTCGTTGTTCTTTTTGTTGGGGTGACTGAGCTCTCCTCCAGCCTGAGCGACAGGAGGTCCGATTGATTTTAAATCTCTTCCGGTTTCCTTTAGTAAACTCATGTATTGCTGAGTAACTTCCTTGAGCTGATTTTTTGTCGTTCTGTAAAGATTTCTATACATCTCGACGTCGTGCTGGAGTCGATCCGTAATCACTTGTTGGTCTTGTAGGTTCCTGTTCCACTCGTCTTTTTGTTGCTCGATTTCTTTATCCTTGTTGTTTAAACGTTCGTCCATTTCGGCCAACATCCTCAGGATTTCTTGTTTCCTTCAAGAAACTGATAAAATTATCCTCGCAACGGGGAGACAATACTTCCTCCAGTGTGTCACTCAGATTAAAATTCAAGCGTTCGTTGTTATATTTACGGTATGTGGTGGACGGGAGATTTTGCGACGGTTAATTGGGATCTTGTTATCAGGCCAGGGAAGGGTTGATTCTTTAAATTTCCTCAAGGCAGGCTGTCTGTTCTGGAACCATGAGAGGCTCCAGCTTCCACGAATCCTTTCCTTGATCCATCTTACAACGTCTTGGGATGGAATGGGGACATCCTCTGGGTTCAGCTCGCGACCAATACCAGCCAACCGGTCCGCCTCCTCGTTGCCACGAATGCCACAATGGCATGGCAACCAGCAGAAGACGACCCTGTTGGCCGATGCTAGTTCGTCGGTCAGCTGAAGCCAGGGATGCCTCAAGGATGAGGAATTCATTTCCTGTAGACAGCTTGCCGAGTCAGTGAAGATAACAGAGGGACAGCAAATCGGGGATGGAATGAGGAGACAAGCTTTCGTTAGGGTAAAAGCTTCGGCACTGAAAATGGAGCAATGTGATGGTAAAGCAAAACTGAAACGGGGAATAGTGGAGTGTGGTTTTACGCACAGCTTCTGTATGGTGACTAAAGGTAAGCTTCTGGTCGAGATAGACGCCAAGAATTTTGTGGGAAGGTTAAGATTTGATGGTGGACTGATTTAGGGTAATGTCTGGTAGTTTGCTCATCTTTTTACCCTTCTTACATCAATAGAAGGGTATTAAGATCGCTTGAAAACTCGACTTTTTATCCGAGGCCCACAGAGCCGAGTGTCATATACCATTCGACTCAGCTCGACGAACTGAGCACATGTCTGTGTGTATGTATGTGTGTGTGTGTATGTGTGTGTGTGTATGTGTGTGTGTGCGTTACAAATAATGTCACATCGGTTTCTCAGCCATCTGAAGAAATCTGAACCGATTTCAGTTCTGTTGACGGCAAATGGAAGCTACAACATTCCCATAGAACGCTATTGTTTTTTTCTCATTCGGACATTTCGTTACGAAGATATGAACGAAACAGTACTTGAAGGCCTATTATAATAGTAATCAAACAGTTTAGTCTACGATTACATACTGAGCTATTTGATTTGTGTACCGATTTTAGTTTTGTTGGTGCCAAATCAAAGCTATGATATCTCCAAATAACTGGTCAAAATTTCATTATGATTGGATAATTCTTCATGGAGATATGACCAAAACAATACCTGAGAGCACATAATTGTGAGATGACAATATACTCGTTGCAGTGCAAAACCTAACAAGACCAATCACACCAATCGATGCCGCTTACATTCTATTGTGTCGCATCTGGAGCGTTGTATAGCACATACAGCGGACTAGCCACACTATGTGACTGTATAGAATTAGAGCAGCATCGATTGGCTCGAGTGGTCTGGTTTTGAACTGCAACGAGTATATTCGAAAACTGTCCTCTAAGTTTTCGCATAGGTCTAGTTGAGTGGAAATTTCGCTTTGTTATGAAATTATCCAAAACAATATTGTCATTTTTAAAATATAACATTTTCCCCTATGGAGCTAGTTTCCAAATATGTTCCGCAATGCCGATTCCGGGGCTTAGTGACCAGACCAGGTATGCAGAACTCAACTACGAGATGTCCTCAAAGTTTTCGCATAGGTCTAGTTGAGTGGAAATTTCGCTTTGTTATGAAATTATCCAAAACAATATTGTCATTTTTAAAAATATAACATTTTCCCCTATGGAGCTAGTTTCCAAATATGTTCCGCAATGCCGATTCCGGGGCTTAGTGACCAGACCAGGTATGCGGAACTCAACTACGAGATGTCCTCAAAGTTTTCGCATAGGTCTAGTTGAGCGTAAATTACGCTTTGTTATGAAATTATCCAAAACAATATTGTCATTTTTAAAAATATAACATTTTCCCCTATGGAGCTAGTTTCCAAATATTTTCCGCAATGCCGATTCCGGGGCTTAGTGACCAGACCAGGTATGCAGAACTCAACTACGAGATGTCCTCAAAGTTTTCGCATGGGTCTAGTCGAGCGGAAATTTCGCTTTGTTATGAAATTATCCAAATCAATATTGTCATTTTTAAACATATAACATTTTCCCCTATGGAGCTAGTTTCCAAATATTTTCCGCAATGCCGATTCCGGAGCTAGTTTTCAAATATGTTCCGCAATGCCGATTCCGGGGCTTAGTGACCAGACCAGGTATGCAGAACTCAACTACGAGATATATTTATTTTCCGCAATGCCGATATTTTCCGCAATGCCGATTCCGGAGCTAGTTTCCAAATATGTTCCGCAATGCCGATTCCGGGGCTTAGTGACCAGACCAGGTTTGCAGAACTCAACTACGAGATGTCCTCAAAGTTTTCGCATAGGTCTAGTTGAGGGGAAATTTCGCTTTGTTATGAAATTATCCAAAACAATATTGTCATTTTTTAAAAATATAACATTTTCCCCTATGGAGCTAGTTTCCAAATATGTTCCGCAACGCCGATTCCGGGGCTTAGTGACCAGACCAGGTATGCAGAACTCAACTACGAGATGTCCTCAAAGTTTTCGCATAGGTCTAGTTGAGAGGAAATTTCGCTTTGTTATGAAATTATCCAAAACAATATTGTCATTTTTTAAAAATATAACATTTTCCCCTATGGAGCTAGTTTCCAAATATGTTCCGCAATGCCGATTCCGGGGCTTAGTGACCAGACCAGGTATGCAGAAGTCAACTACGAGATGTCCTCAAAGTTTTCGCATAGGTCTCAGTTGAGTGGAAATTTCGCTTTGTTATGAAATTATCCAAAACAATATTGTCATTTTTTAAATTATAACATTTTCCCTATGGAGCTAGTTTCCAAATATGTTCCGCAATGCCGATTCCGGGGCTTAGTGACCAGACCAGGTATGCAGAACTCAACTACGAGATGTCCTCAAAGTTTTCGCATAGGTCTAGTCGAGTGGAAATTTCGCTTTGTTATGAAATTATCCAAAACAATATTGTCATTTTTTAAAATTATAACATTTTCCCCTATGGAGCTAGTTTCCAAATATTTTCCGCAATGCCGATTCCGGAGCTAGTTTCCAAATATGTTCCGCAATGCCGATTCCGGGGCTTAGTGACCAGACCAGGTATGCAGAACTCAACTACGAGATGTCCTCAAAGTTTTCGCATAGGTCTAGTCGAGTGGAAATTTCGCTTTGTTATGAAATTATCCAAAACAATATTGTCATTTTTTTAAATTATAACATTTTCCCCTATGGAGCTAGTTTCCAAATATGTTCCGCAATGCCGATTCCGGGGCTTAGTGACCAGACCAGGTATGCAGAACTCAACTACGAGATGTCCTCAAAGTTTTCGCATAGGTCTAGTCGAGTGGAAATTTCGCTTTGTTATGAAATTATCCAAAACAATATTGTCATTTTTTAAAATTATAACATTTTCCCCTATGGAGCTAGTTTCCAAATATTTTCCGCAATGCCGATTCCGGAGCTAGTTTCCAAATATGTTCCGCAATGCCGATTCCGGGGCTTAGTGACCAGACCAGGTATGCAGAACTCAACTACGAGATGTCCTCAAAGTTTTCGCATAGGTCTAGTCGAGTGGAAATTTCGCTTTGTTATGAAATTATCCAAAACAATATTGTCATTTTTAAAAATATAACGTTTTCCCCTATGGAGCTAGTTTCCAAATATGTATGTGATATAGAGTATCTTGATATCAGCAACTATACATCTAGTTTTCACTGGAAATAATGTACATGTCTTTTGATATCAAAATACTCCATATCACGTAATATAAGCTGTAGTGTGAACGTACTATTAGAGGCTGGTTAATAAACAATCCGTACCACCCATCGATTGCGTTAATTGATAAGGGTAATGAGGGGTAATCGTTGCTTCGATTGTGATTATTATTATTAGCAACAGTATAACACAATTTAATATTTTATTTGTTTAATTTATTATATTTAAAAACGCTCGCGCTAGCAAGCTCATTTCTGCTCGAGCATCTTGCACACAAGTCAAATATGCTTGCGCAATCCCACCCTGGCCGTGCCGCTGAATATAAAATAGTGCTTGCGCACTTTGACTGCTCGCGCATTTATCTCAGCTAAGCCCAATCCCCGAGCATCTTGACAGATAAGCTTAGTTGCACGTACCCATCTTCAAATTGTAGATGTCTCTACCATGCATAAACAAACGGGCCGTCCATTCTCGATACTACCGCTTTTTAGCTTTGGAATACATGTTTTCGTATCCTTTTGTGTGGATGATAAAAACAGAGCAAGAACAAATTTTTATTGAGGCGTATTGTTGATGTGGCTTTCTTACAATTAATTTGATTTCAATTATATGGAATATAAATCATCATTACTTGAGAATGGGATTAAGAGAAAGTCAAACAGAGAGAAAAAAGAGAAAGAGAGAGAGAGAGAGAGAGAGAGAGAGAGAAAGAAGGGTGATAAAAAATGCTTATTTTCATTTACATGTTACACGTCTCTCAGCACCAGACATAAAACTGTTTTTTGTTTTAACTAGTTCATTTATTTGTTAGGCTCAATTGCGTTAGCTTTACGGGGCCTGATAATTCATTGTTGAATGATTCCACGCCAAATCGGTCGGTCACCAAACTCAACTATCTTCGATTTTGATGAAACTTGGTACACGTCTTCGGTATGTTGAAAAAAAATCCACTGGTGTTAAGATTATTTGGATTCAAGAGTAACTTTTGAGATGGGTGTATGTTTTTTTCCAACATTTTACTTGAAAAATCGTAGTTCAAAAACCATTACATTTAGAGAAAAACTTTATATGGGGAGTTGTAGAAAACTAAAAGGCTTTGTAAAAAAATGTACACTGAAAAAAAATTTTTTTTCATAAAGAAAAAATCGAAAATAAATACTAAAAATCAAATATAAAAAAAAACATATTTTTAATATTTTTCAAATTTGTTTTGTGGAAATTTGAGAAAAAAAGACACGTTTTGAAAAAAACTTTAGGATGGACGCTCTTATAATAAAAAAGTTTTTCGAAGAGCAAACTTTGGTGCATATTTCAAATTTTGGTTATTCATTATTATAAATGAAAATTAATTATACAATATGATTTGGAGATCATTAAAAACAATAATGATGATAATGATAAATCACCTGAACGCAACCGTTTTCGAGATTTTTCGGATTTTATTTCAATAGAATGAAAAAACCTCAGAAAATTCGCTCTTTTCTTAAGTTAATCGAGATTTCCACCAGAAATGATAAATTTTCCTAGATCTTCATATTATAACGTTCACATTACTCTAATGTCCTCTTTTCTTTTGATATCAGGATGATAAGAAGACTCATTTGAAAAGAACAAGATAAATAGCACTATTGTTTTAATATTGCAATCAATATATTTATAATTGTTTTATGGCTGTATCGGTCGGGCCGCTCAGAGAATGAAGGGAGCGAATTTGCTAAAGCGATGAAAGTAACAGCGAGATAGATGTCGCAGGAGCGACAAGTGTGAAATGGACAGATGATGAAATTATGCGGAGGGTCATATAGAAGAAGCATATTAATCGAACTGCTGACTATTTTGCCAAGCTCCAACGATGTTAGAGGTCGGGTGTAGTGTGTGAAAACTACACTGCGAACAGTTCGGTGATGTAGCGATGAAAGTAACACATATTGTTTAAGGTAGGTAGACAAATAGCAGCTATAACGTATGTCAGGTATATCTTCTCATAAAAAAACAGCTAATGTACGCTGCCTGTAAACTACCAGATATGTTTTATACCTGCATTTCCAAAGGTACCACATCCAATATATATGCTCATACATAGTCGCATTCATCAGTAAAATCTATCTGAGTGAACTGAAAATGGAGTTTAACATGAAGAAGTGTTGTATGCCGTTTCCCACTAAACGGTGCTCAAAAAACCTTCGTAAATTAACCGAACAAAATGTCAAAAAACTCAAGTTTATGGGCAAAACACATTTGGACACTTCTTTGATGATTTGTGATAATTGTCGTTTGCATTTAAATAGAACGGAACAATCCCATGCTGCAATTTCGGAGCCTAGTGAGAAACCATCAATTACTAACATTATGGATCCACAACCATCTACATCACGGCAAGTAGACTTGTATGGTCTCGAGGAAACGCCATCGGCAATATAATTAATGTCAGTGCCATCTGATAGCAGTGTGCAAGATTATTCAAGGCGCCATAATATTGAGCTATTTAACAAGGGCGTAGCTGGAATCAACGTTTCGTCAATATCGGCTAAAAAGTTCCTGAACGTAAATTATGCCCGCAAAAAGTTCAAAGATGTTTCAAACGGCATTCGGACACACATATTTGGGGATCAAGCGGAGGAGGATGACCTGGAACAATTGAAAGTGAAAGCAGCCGAAAATGACGAAATAATCGCGCAGCTAAAGGACTTTCTGTTTCATGCACACAGCGTTGAAAAAAATCCTATACATCATGTGTGATAGAAAGAGAAACGAGAGCAAGCTCTAATGCTACCATTGGTGCCCGTAGCAGAGCGTTTTTATTTTTTGAATCGCTGGCTTTCCATTGTGCTGAATTAAAAAGTACACTACAAAACAATCAATATTTTTTTATATGAGTAGCAATACATAAAAATGACAAAAATAACGTGAAATACATTTTATGAGCGTTTTATAAACACTCACAGCGTTCACTTACGGCTAATAATCAAACAAGATTGGATATATGAGTATTCCATTTGAAAATATGTGTCAGAACTAATAGTTGAAAACCATAACATCTCACACATAAATTTGATTACGATTGAAAATATCACAAATGTGTTTTCGAATCAAGAGAAGAAGCGTTAAGGAGTAAAATAAAAATAATAAAAATATTGAACGAGAAAACGAGATAGAGCTTTGAAATTTTCCAAGGTAATATTCCCTATTTAGCTTGAGAGTGCATGTTATATTTATTGTCAAGCCTTTTTTCTGTAGATTTAGATCCTAATAACGAATTGGGCGATAAAAACAAAGGAATAATAATTGAACGCGATTTTAAAGCCATGTTCATCTGGCCAAAGTTAGAATATCTACGGAATGTTCCGACAAAAAGTTTATTGGTGACAGGGCACAAGTATGTAATCTAATTCATGCATTAATTTTTATTCTGCTAATGCAAATCTTGCATTTCATAGAGACACGGTATCGTCAAGTTTACACTGGTGCACCATGGTGAAACTGGAAGTTTTGCTTCATACTACTTTCATCTGAAGAGGAGAACCAATCGAATACATCAGATCAACAGATGGAAAAACTGCTAGAATGTATTTTCCCACGGCAACTGCGTACATTTTACAAAAATAAATGCTGAATGAATTATTTTCCTTTATTATTTTTTTCTTGATGAAGGTAATGTGTACAACATAAAAATATATGTTTTGTCTTTTCATAGAAAATGTGTTACTGCTTATCATTTGTATAATTGTTGTTTATTTATTTCACCAACCATCCTTTTGATATGTATGAATAACAAATCATAAACTATATGTGTGCCAACTATACATTTTCATGCAGCCTACACATAAAAAGTATTAGTTTGGGGGTAATTGCAAATATCTATATCAATCACACATAAACTTGATATGGATTTTTTCATCAGTGTATAGGTCATTGAACGATGGCGTCATCAATGTGGATTTTGATAGTTCAGGGAGATTGTTTACGCGGTTTTTGGTATGGACCTTCAAATTATTTCGTATGGATCTTCACGTTTTCTCAAAACCCCCTCCCCCTTACTGCGTGACATAATTAATGGACCTTACCGTATCGTCATTTTTGCTTCAAGTGTTGAACATGAACAAACTATTCATATAATGATTAATAAGAAAAATAAGAAAGTTTTTACTTAGAAAAATATGGCGACCGTGTTGCTTCAGTGACCATCAATTTATAGAAATTTGGGTAAATTTCAAGACATTCTTGGTGGTTTGAAAAATCTTGATGCTGCGAAAGGTACCTGATGGAATCCCCCAGCATTTATGAAGAATCTTGCATTTGAACTAACTTCGCCTTTATTTTGGCTCTTCAATTTGTCACTCGATTCAGGTCAGTTCCCAAAAAATTGGAAAAACTCATACCTCATAACTCATACCGTGGAATTGCTATTATGTCCAGCATCCCAAAGCTTTTTGTAGTTATCGTCAATAGAAAACTGTTCAACCAAGTACAAAATGTTATAACAAATTCGTAGCATGGATTTTTCAAAGGACGCTCAACTTCCACAAACTTGTTAGAATTCGTAAACTATTTATGAAACGCAATGGACAACGCAAAGGACATGGTTTGAAGCGCTGTACACTGGTTTTAGGAAGGCCTTTGACCGTATTGATATTCCTCTGTTACTCTACAAGTTAGGAAAAATAGGATTTGAGGATAAATTTCTTAAATGATTGTATTGTATGATTGTATATATTTAATAAATCGGCAATAAGTAGTCAGTTTGAATGGGAAAAAGTCACACCCTGTTCATGTATTATCTGGAGTTCCCCAAGGCTCGCATCTAGGCCCTTTGCTTTTTATTTTGTTTGTCAATGGTATTTCTTACATTCTTAAACAGGTCAGAATTCTCATCTATGCAGACGACATGAAACTGTTTATGGAAATTAAGAATGACCAAGATAATGTAACTTATTTAAACGAAATATTATTATTTGACATATGGTTCAAAAAAAGCTTACTAGAAATAAACGTTAAGAAATGTAAATTGATTACTCTCAATAGAAAACGAAATACATCACAAATTACTGTTTCTTCAGGAACAGAAATTGTAAAATTTAGGTGTTATTGTAGAATCTAAGCTTAATTTTATCGACCATTACAACACAATTATCCATAAAGCAACCAATATGCTAGGTTTTATTAAACGCTTGGGTCAAAATTTTCATGACCCATGTATGACCCATACCCCATACGATCAAAACTTTGTACGTTGCATATGTCAGGTCTATTCTAGAGTATTGTAGTGTCATATGGTCTCCTTTTATGAAAACGCGTGAAGAACGATTAGAATCAGTACAAAAACAGTTTCCTTTGTATGCTCTCCGTAAATTAGGCAGGACAACATTTCCACTTCCGTCTTACGAAGCACGATGTATGCGTATTGACATTCAAACTCTAAAAGAACGAAGAGAATTTGCCATGACCTCTTTTGTTAACGATATTGTATCACATCGAATTTCCTCCCTTATTATATAGTATAAATTTCTACACCCCTCGCGGCATTTGAGGAATCGGAACTTATTTGCGAACTATGCGAAATTTAGACCAATTAACCGAATAATGTCTCTCTGTAATCTGCATTGTGAAACAATTGACTTAATAATGTCACGTAGTAACCTAAGACAGTATTTTATTTCTAGGCGATGTTTAAGAAGATAGAACTAAGTGTAAATAGGGTAGGAAACGACTTATGCACCCCAAGATCCTATTCCAAGCGCGGAGTAAACGTTAACCTACAACGCTCATTTTTTGCAAAATGGTGCTCCAAGTAGTGAAGCACCATACTGCAAAAAATGAGCGTTGTAGGTTAACGTTTACCCCGTGCTTGGAATAGGGTCTTGGGGTGCTTAAGCCGATTCCTACCCTATGTAGTCTACGATCGGTTGACAAAATAAATAAATAAATAAATAAATAAATAGAAAAATATCTGATTTTGGGTCAAACAAATACCTTAATTTGAGGTGTTCTCATCTTAGCATGAAGGCTGCTAATTTATTCACGTCATGCTAGCTTCCGGATATTTTTCAAGTGATGAAAATTTCAGAATGTTTTTAGAATTACAGTTTTTAAATTATTCAATATTTTGCTAGTAGTCTAAGTCTCGAGTGTGTCAATGTGTCTATATATTCTCTGTGAAAAGGGTAAAAATATTCACCATTTAAACTTTTAGGAAAAGCTACAACATATCGTCAGCATTATATATTCTTCAAGTACGAATATGAGCTCCACAGCTCTGAAAATAACAGTCGAGGTAAATACGTTCAACTGATAATTTGTTCTAGTTTTAATTCGATTTGACAGAACCAGTGAACCAAAATTATCGGGGTACATTGACTTTACTCTGGAGCTGTCAAGTTGTTACCGGGTTGGCTGTTTAAGTCTACTTCGTATTCGGGAAACATTT
>JASCZW010007110.1:0-74005 GCA_034211315.2 Aedes japonicus | reverse complement strand
TACATTCGCCTTGTTTAAAGGGTGTTTCGATTAAAATTAGGTCGACATAAACATGACGCATTTCCTTTCATCTTGCATCTTGCATCTTGCATGGCCAAGTTTCCATCCTACCGTACACTGACGGAACTTTCAACACTTTCTTTTCATATCTTTCATTATATTATCATGAATAACAAAAAAAATACTCGGTGAATATCATAAAACTTATTTTGTTATCACTGCGAACAACTTGATAACAAATCCTGTATTGTAAGCAAATTTATTGAAATAGTATCAAATTAAGTTATTAATTTGAAATCAAATACTCATGCGAATAACTGAAAAAAATATTTTGATTAAAAGCAAAATTTCTTGTTCATATAAGCAGGAAATATTTATAGTTTTACAATTCAACTTATAACGTTCATAAAAAAATAGTGTGTTCAAAATGATAACATATCATAACAAAATTTGCCAATGGAGATAACTAAATTTGTTATTTGATAACAGCGGAAATCAAAACGATAACTGGGATAACAGAACTTGTTATTTATATGATATCAGCTTGTTATTTTCCTTTGCTAGGTTTATTTGTAACTTTGTCGCATCAGTGGTCTGAGTCAACATAAGAATTTCTTAGAGAGTTATACGGTCTCTCAGAAGTTCGTCTAAGATGGTAGTTTTGTTCTAAGGGTTCTACTTTTAGACCCGTATTTTTATTTATTTCGTCATTATGATGACCTTTTCAGAGTTAGGGTGGTCCAAAAAAAATTACTTTTAAAACCAAACTTTTTTTTTAAATTCACAACTTTTAAAACACTGGGCAAATTTTATCAGTCAAATACGTTAATGATGACTATATTCTATAAAATGATGTAGGTTCATTATTTATATTATTTCAGAATGAGGGAATGGGAAGTAATGTGTCGATGTAATGCTCACTTTGATGAAAGCCGAGAAATCCTCTACACTTCCACGAGAAATCACTGGGATGTTGGATACTTGGGAAATGATTAGCAGCAGGGTTCATTTTGGTTGACGATACGCTGAAAGTATGTAACTAGCACTATCTACCAAAGGCATGGGACCGCTCCAATAAGCAACAACTACTCCACACCACGAATAGTTCAGCATGACCTAATCACCGTAAACGAGTTTTTCCGATATTCAACAATCCGGTTTGTTCTTCTTGTAGTTAATAATGAATCTTCATTATTCGTATTATTTATTGAGCCCAAAAACTGGGATCGCCCATAAATCACGTTGTATTTTTGCGAGGTGACGAGAGGGAGCGTTTTGGCCAGAAAACGGGCTTCATATACATTTAAAACAATGTAATTGAAAATCTCAAGTATGAGAACATGTGATTTATGGACCATCTATTAGCTCTCAAAAAGGTAAATGATTTTTTTTTTAAATACTTTGATTGATGAGGACGCGTGGTTGGCAAGTTACTTTGAATAATGGAAACGCTTGGTAGGATAGTCAGCAAAACCTAAAAAATAATATTATTAAAAAATTGAAAAAAAACGAAAACTAAAACTTATCTATAACTAAAACACAAACATTGCCATTTTTTTACGTAAACAGTTCTATGCTTTCAAAAAAAAAATTATGCAACGAGAGGTCCTAAGACAATGAAAACCATGAAAAACGAATATAATCCTTTTATGTTTAAAAACATCGCAGGTCAATTTTTACATTTTTTTCTAAGAAGCATATTTAATTACCGTCCATTTGGGTATTGGATTGATAGAATCCCCCAGTGATTTAAAAGTTATGAATCCTTGAAAAAAAAAATTTTTAGTTCATTTTTGTGGATCGCTCTAGTGCGGAAATCATCCATTACCATATGGTAATGGCCATATGACGAAATTTAAAGAAAATAATACGGGTTTTAGATTTTTCAATGACGAACAAAACTAACAGTATATACGAAAACCTGAGAGATCGTATACCTTTTTTCTATGAAATTGTCGTAAAATTTGTATTGGTACCGTTTGGCGGCTTAAAGTTGTTGATTTCTCATACTCATGGTGTATGTGTCCCTTGACGGAGCCTAATATGCAGCGCTGGATTACGTTTTTGATTATACACGGTGTTCAATAAGTTCGGATACACTTTCAAAATTTGTTAAAAAAATGAAAACATGTTTTTTTATTTTTTGGATTTATGTTATTGAAAGCTATGTTTACAAGGAACGTTTACAACATTTCTCTTGGAATGACCCCCCCTTTGTACTCCTTAACGAGCTTCAAACGTTTCTCGAACGCGTCGCAGGCGGCACGCACGGACTGCATGGGCATTTCGTCCCAGATTTTGAGAATTACCGTCTTGAAATGATCCAAAGTGCTGACCTTGTATTCGTTCAGCTTCGCCATCATATAGGACCAAACAAAAAAGTCGAGAGGATTCAAGTCCGGGGAGCTGGGAGGCCACAAAGTTTTGTCCAGAAAGTCGGTTAAATTGTCCCGACACCAGGCTTGAACCACATTTGCCGTATGGGCTGGTGCACCGTCCTGCTGGAACACGTAGTGCTCATCGCCGTAGAGGCTTCGGAGACTGGGGGCAACAACCTTTTCCAAAACCTCAGTTTTGTAGTACGCCGCGTTGATTTTGACGTTTTTTTCAATAAACACCAAGGGTAGCTTACCACGTTTGCATACTGCATACTGCATGTTTATATTGGATTCAGGAATGCTGTCCCTCGATGGCGCCCACACCCGGTCATTTTGCACATTGTGCGGCTGCTGCAGCACGAACAGTTTCTCGTCCGAAAAAACAAACTCCTGACCAGCGTGCCGAGAGAGGATCCTCTTAGCTCGATCCAACCGCTTTTTGCTGGTAGCCTCCGAAACGCCATGGACCTTACGTTTTTTGTAAGGCCTGAAACCAAGGTCCTTGGTGAGTATGGTGTGAGCGGTTCCAATGGAAACGTTGAGATCTGCAGCCGTTTTCCGGATTGAGCGGTTCTTTTTGCGCCGAATTCGCTCCCTCACGATCTTGATGACCCGTGGCGTCCTCGCTGAACGCGGCCGACCGGATCTCGCACGGTCATTGGTCGAGGACGTCTCCCGGTATCGCCTGATGGTCGTGTAGACAAAGTTCCGCTTGACCCCATGCGATTTCAGCAGCCGGAATATATCGCCGGGTCGCTCACCGTTCAAAAAACGCTTAATTACGAAGTCCCGATACTCTTTCATCGCGCGTAACAAACGAACAACAACTAACAGAATGTCAACACCGCGCACATTCGGTAGCGTATGAATGAAGCTAAAGCTGACACCAATACCAATGCAGAATATGTGCATGGCGCATACCTACGCAATGATGAAAACTTGTATTCGAACTTATTGAACACCGTGTAAATCATGAAGTAATTGAGCTGGAAATGATATTCGACTAGTAAAACGTTGGCTTAGATAAGCTTAACAAGACGTTTGGTTCAAAACCACGAAAAGTTAAACAACTTACATTCTAAAAACGAAAACTTTGATGGATTTTCATGTCGGTCTATAGACACAATTTTGAGTATATTCGTGAATGCAACTCCGTCTCATAATTCCGGAGAAATTTGCGAAATGGGTGAATCTGCTTTTGTAAACAAACATTTAAATGGACGTTTATTAGCGAATAAACGCACAATTTAAAAAACTAAAACCAAGTTCGGTTTGCGGAAGCCCTTTTTTTCCGGTTGTGGTCTTAGCTTTTTTTTAAATTTTAGGAAATTTAGCTTTTATTCGTGAGAAATAGTCGATTCAAATGTTTGTTTACAGACGCAGATTCACCCATATCGCATTGAACTACTTTAGAACACCTTAATGTTTATCTTTATGAGCATTCGGCCATTTTATTACAAAACATCGGAATTCCTACTGAATAGATATTGTATAACTTAGGTTTTGTTTTGGATAAGCGATTTGAAAAACATCTAACCCCATACTTGCACAATTTCCTTATTTTTTTTTAGCAATAATGACATTTTACTATGTAATTAATAAATAAGGCCATAGTTAGGAACATAGGAAAAACTGTGTCCCTTAAAGTTGGGGTACGGTATTCTAGTGAAATCATTGTTCATGAATCCTAAAGGGTTTGAGCTGTTTAGTGGAATACCTGTAACTAGAAGTGAGAAGAAAAATTAGTATTTTCCATTTAATTCCAACTACTTTTGCTTATCTTGACAGATACGCGCATTTCGTCTACAATGTGCAGACTTCTTCAGTGTCTCGTACTTAAGTCGAGTTATTAGTACGAGACACTGAAGAAGTCTGCACATTGTAGACGAAATACGCGCATTGTTCATGTTTCTATGTGAACAGTTAACTTATGCACAGAAAAAAAGGGTTCCCGAAAATGAAAACGAACCAAATTTAGCCAAATTACGTCATTTAAAAGTCGTGATAGTAATTTGTCAGCTTAACCAGTGAAATCATGTTAGTTAAAAACTGTTCGAGTTTTTACGACGACACTGAAGAAGTCTGCACGTTGTTGGCGAAATATGCGTATCTGTCAAGATAAGCAATAAAGGTAGTTGGAATGAAATGGAAATTACTAATCTTTCTTCTTAATTTATAGTTGAAAACTGTTGATAATCAAAAATCGCGCTCAAGTGTGTTTCTCTAAATTGACGAATAAAGTCTTTCTTAACTGATTCAGAATAAATCGACAAACATGATGTCAATATGATTTTGTCGATTGTTTTTTATGACATATTTGATGCATAGGCGGAATAAAGGATCATTAAAACATTACGCCGTGGATATTTGTCTACTTTTGAATAGTCTGCGTTGGGATCGGGTAAGGAACGAAGACAACAATTTTTCAACCTCATATCTGTACTGGTATCGTAAGACAGTTTACAATTCAACATTTATCATCCAAAACTACGAAGGCATCATCACTTTCGGATTTCTTGGGTCCGGCTTTTGAGTTCAATGATGACAACATTAGAATTTCAAGTATTGCTACGGTTCACAATTTTCATCTAGGAGTAAGAAAATGTCATGCCGTAGACCAACAAAGCCGGCCACCCTGAAACCGATTCTGGTAGAACATGATGGGTGAGTTATGTAGTCGTACCGTTCGACCGTTTGATATTAATGATTTTTCATCCAGGAGTACGAATACATCCTGCTGTGGACCAACAAGGAATTTGGATACTTTTGCGTCCTTTGTAAACGGTCCTCACATGACCCAAATTTAATTTCTCATACATTGGTAGCGTCGCCTCAATATTGATGATCAGGCCGAGGACTAATTCCATGAACCACGTGGACTGGATTTGACCGATGTTTGATACCCCCCTCGTGGACAATCTATCACATATTTTTTCAATAGAATGTATTTCAATAAAATGTATCGATGTCAACTCCCTCCTCTTTCCTAAACTGTCCACGTGGTATATGGATGGCCCCACAGTAGATTTGTCAAATAAGACGATTTCAAAATTTAAGACCGGTTCCAGGGTTCTAAAATGACAAAATCGCTTGAATTGCTCCACGACGTCATGATATCTGCGCAATTCTGGCTGAAAAATCATAAATTATCAGCCGTCGAGCAGTAACAGTGTAAAAGGTTCTATAATTGGCCGAAATTTCGGACTCCAGTATGCAAAATCGAATCTTTTGAGCCGCCGAGAAAATTCATAAATTGGTTCCTACCGTAACTGCTTACAGAGTATTCAAATGTAATCAAATTGCTTTATTTCTGGATGGCATGATGTTTTCAGATATTAGTTTAAAAAACTTGAATTATGAGCCTCCGAACGATACCAATATATTCTTGTTCCTTACCTTCAGAGCTATGCGAACTTGAAATCGATGAATATGTGGTGTGTAGGGTCTTATAGTTGTAAATATATGTGGTAAATTTCAACTAATGCAAAAACAAAGCTTCTTCTGTAGCTGTTATAACTGTTACTAGGCTCACTTTGTGCTGGGTGAAATTTTCTTAGATACAGATTTATAGGAAATTAAGAAATTAATAATAATGAGATAATAAGAAAATTAATCAAGAAATGAATCATGTCAAACTGCTGAAAACAACTTCAAGAACCTCACTGTTCATGAAAACATTCTAATTGTATAGGATGATTAGACAAAATGTATTACAAATTGAAATCTATACGAAAATAATTACCATGAGTTTCCATCACATTGAGCGTCATAAGGGCGGGAGCTGAAACTTCCATCATAATATTTACCACATTACGTAACAAACTTCGAACTGTACAGCCCTCAACACAATATGCTATTACATGCTTAAAAGCAACCATTTCCCACATTAGCGCTCTCCTCATTTGCCAAACACGGAGCCTCAAAAGGTCTCTCATGCAAAAGCACTGCAACGAAACCACCTTCTTTGGACCACCAAAGGTTGAAGATCGTGATGTGCATTGTTCCTGTTGTCATCGCGCTCATGATCGCCATGAAGACGTAATTCTGCCAGGTCGCTTTTTTTTCCAGGAACCCATCATCGACAGGCGCTCCTAGATGATTATACAGACTTCATTCGCCCGTTCGCTACACTTTGTATTGAGTGTTGATTGGACTCGCGTGAACCAACGCCCCCGCACGCGTTGATTACAACCGACCCAAGACAAAGTGCACAGCGCAGCAGCAGCAGTAGGTGAAATGCTCTCGGCAATCAATATGGATACATGCCGAACATTACAGCGCTCAATCCAATCAATCAGCACACTGCATCGAGACTCCTCCTGAGGAATTATTTGTAGGCCGGCCGCATGAATCAGGTCATGTGGCCTCTGACTTTGACTTAACAACATGACTCGTCGTCCATAAAGAAAGAAATATCGTAGAGTTGTTCGAAGGCTTCTTTTTAAAATTACACAGAATGGCAGCGGGATCAGCCTGAACCGGAGAACCGTTATCGCAAATCGGCACCGACCGCTCTGCGCCGTTTTTTTAAAAAGCATATCGGAAGAGTCGGTCAGCTTCACCCGATACACACAGCCTACACAATAGCTGCTGCTGCTGCTGCTGCCGCTGGATGGAGCGAAAGAAGCAGCACGAAACTAATCGATAATCGAGCAGCACATGGCCTCTTTCGTAATGCGGTACAAGCAAATGCAGTGCATGCGTTCGCCCACCACCGGCACCACTATCGGCGAAAGCTAAGGTTTGCGCTTCCATGCCAGGCAAGTTCAGTTGTAAGGATTCAAATGCGTGCGAAAAGAGTGTATGCAATTGGATTGATAGACGGGTCGTAAATATGCAGCAACAACATGTAAAAGTGCATAACAACCACGAATATGTTTATTATAGAGCCAGCCGTTCTCTGCATGGGAACCAGTTTTCAAGTAGATGATAGCCGGGAGCCCGGAGGTGCAATCAAGTTTTTGCCGTACACTTGAACTAGCCCATGATTTTCAGGGGGAAAAAAATACGAAGAAAGAATAGCCGTTCTACATAGAAAACCATCGTCGTCGTCGTTTTGTCAAGCTTAATGAGCTTGCTAATGTCCAGCCATGTTTAGTGTAGCATTTGACCTTATTTCAAAACACCCAGTTCGCGGGTTGATGAAGGAAAGGGGTGACAGTAATTGGGCTAATATTTTTCCCAGGGCCGGAATAAGCGACTTCGTTGAAGGCTGTCAACGTAAGTTGGATTGCAATCAGAACTTACTACAAAGTTCAGTGTTTAAAGCATAGCCAGAATGACCTGAAAATGTGTGAAGTGGTAATAGACTATTTTTATTTGAGGGTAACATTGTTCATGTCTTTAATTTAAGAGACTGAAATGAAAAAAAAAAATGACTCAAGAGTAATTTTTGAAAAGGGCCGCAGCATTGGGCATAACAAAACTACCTAAGAATAAGTTTTGGCCTTTTTTATGAAGCTTGTACAAAATATACACTGAGAAAAAAATCATGTATGACAAAAGGATAGCCTACTACGACCGAGTTCAATCGTTAGTCGAGTTAGCAACTCGGCAGACAGTAACGATCGACTTCGTTCTACCAAATTGTATATGATATTTTAGAACAAACAGTGAAACAAAAGAGAAAATCTAGTTGTAAATCCCCAATATGGTATAATAGACTGGTTACTAGTTTCAAAACAGGAAGCAAAAAGCTCATAAAGCATACAAAAGAAATAAAGCTGATGAAAATCTTTCGATGCATAAAAATGCATATGAAGAGCATAACACCCGGGTTGAGAATTATAAGTCAGATCCTAAAACTTGTTTTAGCTATGTTAAAAAAAAGGAAGTCTAAGAACTTTCCGCATTTATCCGCATTCAGAAAACAGGATGGGTAACACAACAAATGACATTAGTAACTATTCACTTATACTTCTCATGACTATAATGAGCGTGACTTGAAATATTTCTCTTAAAGACTGTATTCGATGAAATTTGGACACACGCAATTGTTCGTAACTTTTTAGCGTGTGGGTAAAAAATATTGAATATTTTAACTGAATGTATTTCATTGTGTTGTGTCAATTGTGTCATGAGATTCGTGAAAATCGGTCGAGTGATTTCTAGAGATGGCTTCGAATGAAGAAATAGTGCGCCAACAAATTTTGGGCACTCACTTCGAAAACCCAAACGCTTCTCATCGATGGATCGGAAAACAGCTCGGAATCGCACATTCAACCGTATCTCATGTGATCAAAACGTTCAAGGACCGTAAGACAACCAAGCGGAAAAATGGTAGTGGCCTAAAACGTGGCACATCAAACCCGGAGAAGGCCAGGATGGTATTGAACCAATTTAAGCGTTATCCCAACATTTCGATCAGGGATGTTGCGAAAAAGGCGAAAGTTTCAGTTTGTTTTGTGCAGAAAACAATGAAACGTTCTGGATTACATGTGTACAAGGTCCAGAAGGCACCGAACCGGAGCGACAAACAGAACTCGGTGGCCAAAACTCGTGCAAGAAAACTGTACAGGAAGTGGCTCACAAACCCGTTCTGCATTGTGATGGACGATGAGACCTACATTAAAGTCGACACCAAACAAATGCCAAGACAGGAACACTACGTCGCCACCTCTAAGTTGACCGTTGCGGAGAGTGTACGGAAGAAGAAACTGTCGAAATTCGCCAAAAAATGCCTTGTCTGGCAAGCGGTCTGCGGATGTGGCAAAATGAGTCAGCCCTTCATCACCTCTGGGATCGTCAACGGACAAATCTATAAGGACGAATGCCTCCAAAAACGACTTCTGCCCTTCTTGAGATCTCACGATGGCCCGACACTGTTTTGGCCGGATTTGGCATCTTGCCACTATGCCCGGCCCGTCTTAGACTGGTACAAATATAATAATGTAGTTTTTGTACGAAAAGACGTCAACCCTCCAAACACTCCGGAACTTCGCCGAATTGAAAATTTTTGGGCAATCATGAAGGCAATGCTCGTTAAAACTCCAAAACTTTAGTAGTACTTTATTTCCAGAAAGGTTGAAAAGAATCGGGCTCAAGGAAAATTTTTGGTGACCTATTTTGTGTGTCCAAATTTCATCGAATACAGTCTTTACCTCCCCTAACCAATGACGGACATTTCAGTAGATAATTTATCTGACAGAAATCTTACATGCCCTTGAAAATTTGGATGCTTCAAAGGGTGCTGGACAAGATAGCTTACCACCTATATTTTTAAAATCTCTATCAAAGGAGCTAGTTAACCCTTTGTTTTGGTTGTTTAATTCATCATTGGAGTCCAGCGTTCTTCCTGCTGCTTGGAAGGAATCTTTTTTGATCCCAATTTTTTAAGGTGGAAAAATATCTGATAACAAACATTATTGTGGGGTTGCTATGTTATCAAGCATTTCGAAACTTTTTCGATTTAACATAAATGATTATATATTTTCGCAGGTGAAGACTTTTATTTCAAATAAACAGCAGGGTTTTTTAAGGACGATCAACAGCTTAGTGGTTTTGATACAATTTGTAACTGTTTCTTTGAACGTAATGGATAATAGTATTTAGTAAAGCATGTAACAGAGTTGATATTCCACTGTTGCTTTTTAAATTATCCATGTTGGGATTCAATCCTGGGCTACTAAAATAGATTGAGCCTTACTTGACTCAGAAAACGCAAAGAGTAAGATTTGAGGGAAAACGGTCGTGGTTCAAAATAGGCATTTCATGGAGATATGTGAGTCAAAGAACAAACTATGCAAAGAATGGGCCTTTAAATAGAATGATGTCATTTTATAATAAGTATTACGATATAATAGATGTAACAATGAATAAAAATACGCTAGGGAAAATTGTCTTTTAGTTGTTAGTGTAATTCAGATTTAACAAATTATACTTTAAGTACTATTTGTAGAACAAAACTAGTCTACAATAGATTGACGCAAATAAATAAATCCGTTATTAATGTGACATTTCAAATTAGGGACTGTTCATAAACCACGTAGACCGAAATTTGACACTTTCAAACCCCCCCTCCCCTCCCCCATCGTAGACTTTCGTAGACTTTTTACAGCCCCCCCCCCCCCCCTAAAGTCTACGTAGACTTTATGAAATGCATTTTTTTTTTTTTACTTTATGGAAAATGTTCTACAATATGTGACTGTGGCGGTTTGAGAAACGGTTTGAGAAACGGTTTATGAAACACAACTCAAACAATCACGTTATTCATAAAAATATAAAAAATAACAACAATCAATTATGTAAATGCTAATGATGCCCACAGCTTGGCTACTTGAACCAATAATTTAAGTTCATCAGTGGAAGTTCCCTAGTAGCACACATGTTGTCATTAAGTTGAGAACACATAAATGTGCTTTTGTTAGTAATCATCAAGTTGCTGCTACGAATTATGATCGTGATGTGCTACTAGGGTTCTGGTGGAATTGTTTCTTGGATGTCAAGTCCAATGATTTCGACAAAACGTGATTCTATCCATAGAACTTCCTCCGTTTTCGTCAACCTTACAAAGAATTTCTTCCTGGCGTTGCTACAGAATCTTGAGTGGCCTTATTTTCTTCGACGAAATATCTGCCTTGTGGATGCTTTTCACTTTTGTCGCAAAATGCAGTCCACAATAAAAGCATAGGCGGCCATTTTTGTTTTCACTTTAGATATCAAGTTCAGTGTATCTTCTTTGAAAGTTTTCCAAAGCATCTTCCAGACCTCTTATTGTTATGATTTTTATGCTGATGTAAGAACTACACGACACAGAGCTTCCCAGACCTCTTATTGTATTTTCTACTTTGTCCCACATGCGCTAAAACCCTCCACTAAATGTTTGCCTAATGGGAGCAAGTTAACTATCAAATATCATCTCATTCACTTATAAATAAAAATACTCAATGCCCTAGTAGCAAACTTGTTGCAAATAAGTCAAAGTAACTGCAATGTGACTCAATTAAGTCACAATTAAGTTTCTGTAACCAATTATGACAGAGATGTGTTGCTTCGGTGGTTGACATCATTAACTTACTATTGAGTTGGTACCATGCATTCGATCTTTCGAGGTTGTAAAAAACCAATAGATAAACACAACCAACAGGCTCAAATTACTGTCTCTTGTCTCTTGTTAGAGACAGTAATTTTAGCGTGTAGCATTAAACCACATTCACATTGCAACCTACATTACGATCTTGATATCAAATGCCACGCAAATTATTTTTGGTGAAAACTAAAGCCTGTCAACGCTTATTTCGGGCACTTATATTTCTGTGTAGATTTTGAATTATTTCACGGATCGCTGAAATGTTTCACTCATGTGACAGCTGAAACTCTCCACTTTATTTCGTGCTACAACATGTTTACATTCTTGTTACATTCAGTAAAACGGCGTCGAATCAAGTGGACACGCATTTTTTAAATACGAATTTATTGGTACGTGATCCTGCCAAGACACTAAAATTCCAAAAGTACCGTGTTATGTTTTTGCAAATCATTGGGCCAGCACTTGACTGTAGATTGAAAGCCTGTCCCGATAAATGGACAAGAAGGTGATAGCCATTATTAAGAAAAATCCCAATCTTTCTGTGCGAAATGTGGCGGGGATGTCAAAATCATACCTACAAAAAGTGAAGCAGGAGCAAGGACTGAGGCGTACAAAATGAAAAAGGTGCCCAACTGTAATGACATGCAAAATTTCACTGCAAAAAATCGTGCTTGACACCAATTTTTTGCAAACATTTTCTTGTATCAAAATGGACAACGAAACATACGTACTCGAAGACTTTAAATAGCTTCAGGGTCTGGCGTTTTATACCGCAATGCAAAGAAACGCCGTTGCCAAGTATTTTCGGACAAAGAAGATGTCCAAATTCTCGAATAAGTATTTGATTTGGCAGGCAATATGTAGTTGTCTGCAAAAGCGGTTGCTATTGTATATCAGAAACCATAACTCTCCAGTATTTTTTGTCACTATGCGAAATCCGTCCGGGAATGGAATAAGGTACGAGAGATCAAATACGTGCCAAATACAGCCACTCCACCAAACTGTCCAGAACTTCGCCCAATAGAGAAGTACTAAGCTCTAGTTAAGCAGAAACTTTTCGAAACTAAGAAGAAAGCAAATAGCACCGATGACTTCAAGAGAAGATGGAGAATCGTCACGGCGGGCGTTTCCGAGGAAGCCATACAGAACGTGATCGCGGGTGTACCACAGGAATTTCGAGAATTTAACAGAACGAAGGATTAACATCTAAATCAACTTTTTCTAATGTAGATATGAATCTATTGTTGTGAAATAAACAATCGGCATTTTGGAATAATGTGTAAATTTTGTTTTGCTACTATTATTTTGGTGTCCGAAATTTAACGTAGACAGTCTTTAGATGTATAGATGCTAGTATGAAGATAGTCTATATCACGTAATATAGGTTGTAGTGTGAACGGGATGTTATTCTCTATTATTTAATTAGCTGCCATACTGATTTGATGTATTGTTTCAATTTTAACAAAGTTCAGGGCTCGAAATTGTGGAGAGTGCATCTCTGAGCAACCTTCTTGAAACTGGAACATGTTAGCATTTAAGCTTAATCGATTAGTAAGATAACCAAGACTCATAGAATAAATAAATTAAATTTAGAAAGCTACCAGTAAAATCCAAAATTTGTACGTGTAATCGTATCATTAATATGATGAAAATAAACATAATATGATTTAATTTCAAACATCGATGTCACTTCCCATGTAGCACATTACGAGCTTTATTAGTTGTAGTGACTTGATTATGACTTAACAAGTACTATTTATAATATCTCAACCGAATGGCAACAAGTGTGCTACTAGGGTTGGTTTTAAACATAGAATATATTAGAAAGAAATCAAGTTTATGTTTGCGGCCAAAATAAACTAATTTTATGTTTGGATTTACCCGGAATATGTTTGTTATTACGGTATTTTTCTCTGCGTGGAGGGTATGAATATCCTTTTTGTAGAGAGAGAAAAAAAGGTCTACGTAGACTTTTGGTATATCCCCCCTCCCTCATCGTAGACAAACGTAGACTTTTTCGAAACCCCTCCCCCCCCCCCCCCTTAATTGTCTACGTGGTTTATGAACAGCCGCTTAGGAGAATAAGCAGCCATGGTTAACCGTAAAAATTACGCTTGAGTCTTTTTTTTTTTCAGCTATGAAAAGTACTTAGTCTCCATACCCAACCGCATGTGCAAAGTTTCATTGAAATCAGAGCTGCTCGAATATTGATCAATCCATTATGCGTGAAAATTTGATGATGCGACCAAGCGTACAAGTGTAGAATAGCCATCAAGATGGTGCTATAATTTATATATGAGAAAGTGATTTAGATGTAGTGGAAACATTTATTCCCTTTTTTTTTATTGACGATTGATTTACATAGCAAACAAAATTTCTTTAGGTCGATCTTACGATTTTGTGTTTACAGTTGTCTTTGTTCATACACAGTTGCGAAAATTTGCAAACTATAACTCTTAGATAATCTCAGTTTCTTTTAGTACTTAAACTTTTAGTAAAATCATCATTCAGTTATTCTTTAACATTTACTCTTTGAACGATATATTTCTGTAATTTAAAAAAAACACTAGCTTCAGTTTAGAAGAACAGAATGTTAACTAAACCCGAAAATATGAGCCTGCAAAAATCATTATCATTACAGTTAAGAGACAAACCAGCTCAAGGCTGACAGTCGCTATAATAAAATGGTTTAAAAAATATCTTTACATTACTGGACAAAATAAATCATACACTTGGCCTGGAAAACGCATTATCTATACATATAAAAATCAATTTCTCTCTGTCTGAACCTTATAGACTCGAAAACTACTGAACCGATCGGCGTGAAAATTTGTATGCAGGGGTTTTTGGGGTCGGGGAAGGTTCTTATCATAGTAAGAGACCCCTCCCATCTCTGTAAAGGGGGACTCCTATACAAATGAAACGCAAATTTTTGCATAACTCAAGAACGAATCAAGCAAATGGAACCACATGTCAAATTTGGTTTTTGAAGTTTTTGAAAGCAAAAAATGTTTCAATAGTGATTTGAGTCTCCTCCCCCATTCAGAAAGGGAGGGCTTTCATACAAATGAAACACAAGTTTCTCTGTAACTCGAGAACTAATCAAGCAAATGGAAACAAATTTGGTAAGTGGAGATTTTAAAGGCAAGAAATGTTCCTAAGGTGATTCGAGACCCCTCCCCTTTCTGAAAGCTGGAAGGGGGCACACATTTTTGCATAACTCGAGAACTAATCAAGTAAATAGAACCAACGAATGAAAACAAGAAATGTTTCAATGGTGATTTGAAACCCCTTTGCCCTCTGAAAGATGGGAGGGGAGGGGGGGGGGGTTTCGATTCAAATGAAACACAAATTTCTACATTGTTCTAGAAATAATTAGGCAACTAAATTTGGCAGGTGGAGGTTTTTGAAGGCAAGAAATGTTCTTATGGTGAGTTGACACCCCTCCGCCCTCGGGAAGCGGGGTTCCTGGTTCCTGTGAAACCCCCTCGGGAAGGGGGGTTTTCATACAAATGAAACACAAATGTCAACCAAACACGGCAATTAACCCGGCAACTAAAACACAAAATGTATATATCTTGGGTAAGAAGCATGTGTTGATAGAAGTGTGAACCCCTTTTTTGTGAAGAACAAATGAAACCCAAATTTCTGCATAACTCGAGAACTAATCAAGCATATGGAACCAAATTTGGCACGTGGAGGCTTTTGAAGGAGACAAATAGTTCTATTTGAGACCCCTCCGCCTTCTGGAAGAGGGAACTCCCATTCAAATGAAAGAAATTTTTTTGCATTACACGAGAGCCTTGGAGGCAAGAAATGTTTCTATGGCAGTTGAAGACCCTCTTGAAAAAGAAGGGAGGCTCAAAAGAATGAAACACAAATTTCTGCATAACTCGAGAACTAATCAAGCAAATGAAACCACATATAAGGGTTTTTGAAGGCAAGATTTCTCTATATATATATATATATATATATATATATATATATATATATATATATATATATATATATATATATATATATATATATATATATATATAGAAATACATTTCTGTCTATCTGCCTGACTGACCCTTATAGTCTCGAAAAGTTCTGAACTGATCGGCGTGAACATTTGTTTGCAGGGGTTTTTGGGGCTGCGGAAGGATCTTATGATTGTTTAAGACCCCTTCTGTCTCTGGAAGGAGGGACTTCCATTCAAGTGAAACACAAATTTCTGCATAGCTCGAGAACTAAACAAGCAAATGGAATCTAATTTGACATTTGAGCGTTTTTGGAAGCGAAAAATGTTTCAACGGCGATTTGAGACCCCTCTGCTTTATTAAGGGGGGGTGGCTCCCATACAAATGAACCGCAAACTTCTGCATAACTCAAGAACTAATCAAGCAAATGGAAACAAATTTGGCATGTGGGGTGTTCTGCAGGCAAGAAATGTTTCTATGTTTGTTCGAGACCCCATCTTTCTCTAGAAGGGGTGTCTCTCATGTAGATAAAACAAAAATTTCTGCATAACTCGAGAACTAATAAAGCAAATGGAACCAAATTTGGCATCTGGGGATTTTGGAGGCAAGAAATATGTCTACGGTGGTTCGAAACACACACCTATGTTTCATTTTGCAGAATTTACACACATTAGCAAACATTTAAAATAAAACCATAAAAGCACCAGTTCTATTAAATTTTCTTTCATTTAGTTGCAAGCGTAGCAAGGCTCGCACCGGGTTCAGCTAGTATGTTATATTATTCTCAATTTGACAGATACATCTGTGGAATCCATGGAAAAAATTTACTTTTTAGTGTGCTAAATATAGAGGCGAAGACGTAAATCAGAAAAAGTTACTATTTTTGTTACATTTTTTTTCATCTAAAAATCGATAATTTTTCTTGGACTAAATAATTCATACACTCAAAAAATCGGTTTATCGATGGTATAATTAAAGCTAGTTTCAAACTTTTGACAACATGGCATTCTTTAACAGTTGTAGGCACAGCGCTGATGTGAAGTTTTCACGCCAAAGTTGGTTCCGTGTGTATTCAAAAAGTTTCAAATGTCCGGGAAACAGATTTCGCTTAATGTGAGAAAATTGGTGATTCGTGATCGTGTAAACGGCCTATCTTTCCGAAATATTGCTAAGAAAAAGTACTCAGTTTCACTTGGGGCTGTGCAACACATATGAATGGAAGAATGGAAGCCAAGGAATAGTGAAAAACTTATCCATGCAAAGGCGTCATGATCGACAACGCACCGTAAGCATGTCAGGATTGTTCGATTGGCTAAGCAAAATTTGAAATTTTCATCGAGAGAGATTGCCAAATCATTAATTCTAAGTATTGATCGACGCACTGTTTGGCGGCCAAGCGACCTTTCATTTGCAAGCGGAACAAGCGGCTGGAGTTTGCCATAAAAATACTCTAGTATGTCGGTAGACTTCTGGAAACGGGTTTTATAGACAGGCGAGAATAAGTTTGGAGTGTGGAGAGGTTCTGGTGAAGCGCACAGGGATCGATACATCTACAGGGTGTCTCACAATAGGTGTCACCTTTTCTCAGTCTTGGTTTATTTCAGCTGGGTAATTTTAACAGCGGAATTGATTATACCCGTGTTGAGTGTATTCTTTTATCGCTGAAGATAAATAAGCGATTCCGTTTGTTTATACTTATCAGCTACCATGGAAGCCATACGGGAGAAAGTTTTTAAATTACATTTGCAAAAGCTTAGACCGTGTCAGATATTCAATAGCCTTAGGCAGTTCGAAATGAGTAAGCGTTTTGTTTTTCGTACCTTGAAACGGTTCAAGGAAACTGGAAATGTCCATATTCAACACAAAGGAGGCGCCAGACGTACTGCCAGAACGAAGAAAAAGATCAAATGTGTGAGGGAGCGAATAAGACATAATCCGGCCGTAAATTGAGCATTGAGTATCTGGCCGTAAATTGAGCAAACAATTTAAAATGTCCCCTGCTTCAATGAACAGGCTCCTCAGACATGATCTGGAATACACAAGAAACAACGGGTTTATGGGTTGAAGGAGCGTCAAAAGAAGCGGAACTCTTTTGGTTCGGCATGTGACTGCGAGATTTTGTTTTCGGATGACTCTTCCTTCTTCAGGACAGTCATAATCAACAAAATGATCGTGTTTATGGCAAAAGTTTTGCCAATATTCCAAGAGATAAACTAGCTGTAGAACGCTATCAGAATGTATTGAAATTCATGGTATGGAGCGCTTTTTCGCGAAAAGGAAAACTTCCTCTTCTTTTCATAGAACCTAACGTAAAAATCAACACTGAATATTACATGAAGCAGGTTTTGAAGAACCATCTGCTTCTTCATGCTTCAACGCTGTAAGAGAACACACCATATTGTATCCAACAGAACTCAGCTCCAGCTCACAAGGCAAAGAAGACACAAGCGTGGTGCGCAGAAAATTTGCCCGATTCTACCACAAGTGAATAATGGCCTGTACCTTTACCGGATCTTTTTTGAAGGTTATATGCTTTATGTTGCCTACGCATGATAGGCCCTACGAAAGGACTTACTTTAGATCGATTTAAGAAACATTTGGTTGATATTTGGCACCAAATTCCTCAGGAAATCGTGCGTGCCAGCTGCGATGGGCTTACAAAGCGTTTACGCAAAGTTATCAAGGAAAAGGGCAAGAGATTCGAATTGAATCAATATGGTTTATTTCTATAAAATGTGTCTTTAAAATGAAAAAAAAATGCCATGATTTGGTTGATTTGTTTTGCTGTAATCCCATTTTGTTTTAGTGACACCTATTGTGAGGCACCCTGTAGACAATTAGGGATTGAGGAGGAACACCATGGTCTGGGAGCGTTTTGATGGTCTGGAGTAGGAGATTTGGCACATATGAAAGAGACCATTGAAGCGCTTGAAACAGCCTGGGAACATATTGATCGAGAATTAAAGCTTTAAAGTATTAAAAATATTGTCTATGCCCGGAAGAAGCTTACCCTCTACCATTTAAATCGGCTGAGATATAGAAGGAAATAACCAAATTTAGGTGGTGTATTATTTATTTTATCCAGCAATGTACGCCGGTAGTGATAGTGGGCATCAAACTTTTTTTTTCAACTTCCAAGTATGACTTTATTTGCCACACAATCATACTAATGCAAAAAATGGTACCTGGCATTGAAAGCTCTTAATTAATAACTGTGGAAGTGCATTTAGAACACTAAGTTGAGAGCAAGCAATAAGCTAATTGCGAAAACAATAAGCTTGAAATGCTAAGAAAGAAGAAAGGACATTTAGAGCAGTTGAGAGTTCAGAGCTAAGCTTATAAGCTAATTGTAAAAGTAATAATCTTGATATGCTAAGAAGAAGAAGGCATGTGGCAAAAGAAAGCCGAACAAATTGCCCAATAACTCGTCACTAAACAACACATAATGGCTAATGTTCATTGAATTCTAGATGGCAAGCAAGCCATATAACAGGTGAAGATCGTGACCCTAAAACAACTCGTCTGACAGAGTGACAGTAGAATGTACACAGGGGAAAGCCAGGAACGCAAACAAAGCCAGACAGTTGTGGCTGCAGCAGCAATCGCACCAAGAGCAGTTATCTTTCTTCCTGCTGCTGCTATTCAACCTAAGACAGAGGCAAGGTAGAAAACATGCATGTACAAATAGTGGTTGTTTATGTTTATGCAACAGACACCAACAATAATCAGAGGAGCATCGGAAATATCCCAATGGCGTCGTCGCGCCGTTGTCGTGTGCCCAAGTCCAGATAACCCTCGACAACATTGTTGTGAAGTCTCTCATAAAAAGTGTATGTAAATTTCCCGCTAAACGGATTCCCTTCGCACTTGCTCTCGACTTCCGGGAACACTTGGAATCCGGTGAATGTGCCACTGGGTGTGTAATGTGAGGCGAAGAAACAGAAACTGTTATTTTGACATTGTTTTGCAGTTGTTTTATCCCCTTCTGGAATGCTGAGCCGGGTGAAGCCGATAACGACGCTGCGCGATTCAGATGGTATAGGTTGATGGGAGATAGTGGGAGGAAGACGAGTTGGCTGGCACACGCGACCTCGCGATAGCAATGAAAGCTAGCAAAAAAAGAAGGAAGAATGATAAACGTGACACCATTCCCGGATGATGGAAGATTGAAAGCACAGAAAGTCGGTGAAGTGCTTCCAAAAGTGGTTAAGGTGACGCAGTCGCAATCGTTGGAAAAAACGCGACCATATCATTAATCCAATTTCACCCGTCCGGGGTGCGAAGTTCAGAAAGGCCCAAGTCACGCTAACGGGGTGTGATGACGTGCGACTGTTCCGTTGGCGGTCATCCATCATTGCTTTTGAAGTCATTGTGGTCCCCCGAGAGAAGTGACCGTGAGAACAAAAGAGGTAGTACACATCCATACACACACACACTTCTTACGAAAAGGCAACGAGATGACAATGTCAGCAACCTGGATTAGAGAGTCGAAGAGCCCACAAAAGCACCCCATCGAATCGGTTCTTCATGGTCAAAGTTGATAATAACGCAAACTGCGCTTGAAAATAACAACAAATGAGCGAAAAGTGATTCATTGGATCTTGAGTCACCTCGTTACGAACAGGTATAACACAATATGGAGCGCGCAATTGGACGCCGCCGTATGTGCCCATAATACCGCTACCAAGGCCCCGGTTCGCTTACGTGAGGTTGTAAGGGTGCACACAACAGGCGGTGCATAGAGTGGTGTTCGTTGGGTGGTGTTTTACGAAAAAAAAATCAAGCTTTATCATTTAAAATTTGATTACTAATAAATTAATCTAGTTTGTCAACTTCTTCAGAATTTGCTACAAATATGTACCATCTCAATTTATCACTACGCCCCTGCTGCTGTAGTGCAAAATTGCTTTTTGTCAATTGCTTGGAGCGATAACCGAAGCAAAAGTTCTATAAAAAGTCCGCTAAATCTTACCCAACTCTGGTCAGTCGAGTAGTTTCAGCCAGGGTTGACCAGGGCCTTTGCACTTCACTCACTGGCACATTTATATGTGTGGTCACTCGAAAACCCCACCTTGTCTTCGAGGCCTTGCCAAACGAGAAAAAAAAATGTAAAGAAATTACTTCTCTTTTAGGTGCACCATTATTGCGGCTGTTTTGAAGCTTCGGTATGTTGTTGGATGGATGATAGACCGGGTTCGCGGTTGCATAACTGGCCGAGAGCTTGAAAGTGTGTTTTTGACGCGCGAAAAAAAAGTCAGCCATTTCTGTTGCTATGAAGGGAACAAACGGTGCCTGAATTCCATGCTGATTTTTATGGATGGAAGTGCGATTCGTTTCGTTGGATCTCACCAGCCAATGCTCGCTCGCCGGCTGTGGCTGGCTGCGATTGCCGTTGGTTTAACGTTCCCGATATGCACACAGGGTCCGAAGTGGATTATTGCGTAGTTACGCTTTCAAGCAAATAAAAGCCGAAATGGAGACCGGAGTTGATGAAGAGATAAAGAATGGCAATCAAGAAATTTATAATCTGCAGAGATGAAGGTGATGCTAGGACCGATGGCTGACCACATTCAATGGATTGAGTGACATTTGGAAGAGCTTACGTTAACTTTAGCTATCTAAGTAAAATCAAGTTGTGGTTGTGAGTTTAGAAAGTGGTTTCTTTTTGAAAATCTCTCGAACACTCATGTTCACAAAAATGTTCATATCAGATAAACGAAAATGCAAACCTGGTCATTTTACACATAATCTTTACCTTATCAGGAGGACATTTAACCTTAAATTTATATTGCATTATTTTGATTTTAAAATTAGATCAAACGTTTAAAATTAGTGAGATACAATCGCGCATAGAGTCTAGAGGGTGTCCACGTGAAAATGGGAACAAATACAAATAACATGAGCTCAATGTGTATGCTTTAAAATATATTATCGGCATTTTGCTTCAAGAGATGTCACCCGGTCGTAACTTCCTATCCCTATCCTCTTTTTCTGCAGTATGTCTAATTCTCGACTGAAAAACTCGAATACCTGGTCAGAAATCACCTCCCTAAGGCTTATGTAATTGAGTCTTTAATAAATGAACTAAATTGACAAGTGATCATAATTATTCCTAGGGGCATCCTATCGAGAAAATAAAAATGTAGTTTATTAAACATAACTCTAGAACAAAAAGTACCATGATTAGGCGGCGGTATCTGTCGTAAATTAACACGAAATATCCCTTCAATTTATTACACCTAGCATTCTATATATGTCTATTATATAACGCAGAAAAAATCTATTGTAAGTTTTTGAAAATTATGGAATCTGTGGTAGGCTTATGCACTTATGACTGAATGTATTTTTCATTTCCGGTTTGCAAATGGACTGTTTACGAATTCTGAGCTGATCTGATTTATGCAGCGCTGCATGCCGTTTGGCTAGTTTTTTATATTACAGTTTAATCTGTCATTATTTCATCATAGCTCACATTATATTATAATACATCATAACTCACAATAATATTTCATACTATTGTTTTATTGATTTTACTTCATAGATGGTTTAAACATTACTTATTGTTTTTTATGTTCATTTGACTTTAACTCCCATTCAATTAAATCTTCCCTGTTTTCATAACTCAGGACTAACTAACAATATCTATTATGTCAGCAAAAATAAGAGCGGGTTGCTGTAAAAAAATCAACATCAAGCAGCAAAAAGTGACCATGGCAACAGTAAATTAAAATTTACAAATGTTAGGTTTGTAAAATATCAATAGATTTAACAAACTTTTCCAGAATATTTTCAAGATTTTGGTGAATTGCTGCTATCACTGAAAACGAACGAAAACGTGGTTAAGCGCGGAACCACAGAGCTCTACACTTTAATACTTTACTACATTTTTTGCCTTTCAGGATCAACCGAATGAAGATAATAGATACGAATGATTGCAGTATTTAAATATTTCATGGGAATGAGAGGGACCATCAGGGCACCCGATTGACGCACTCTGGATGGGGAGAGTGGGAATGCCAACTCTCCATTGCTAACAATTTGTGAATAGAAGGCGGGCTCTTCTTCCCACCCGCTCTTATTACCAATTGTTCAATCTTGTTGTTGGTAGTACTTAGATTCTTCATATCCCTGTGGAAACGTTTAAGTGATGTTGCCTATCGATCCACCCAACCCGTTTTTGGCCCTTCGTACAATGGCAGGATAAGGATAATCAGTGGTTATTAAAGCTTGATAAAGTCTAACAGAGGAGAGCCCAGAATACATATCATACATCATACATATGTTAGTTTTTAGCAATTGTTTCGACCGAAACGAAAGTTATAATAAGGGCTTGAATAATAAATATCAAATTCATTTCTCTTTTTTATCAAAAAAACGCAAAACCGTGATGTTTGTGAAGTCAATTTCGGTGAACTCTTACGATGAACTTTATCGTTTTTTTTTTTTTTCAAATAGCACTAATTAAAACCAAAACACAACATTTTTAAAATCCATGGAAAATAACTCTTCTGGATTTTTTATTTATTTAAGAACCTGTTACATGTTTGAGAAACTTTAATTATTGCTTCACATTGAAAAACATACGAAAGAGGAATTTTCGAAACATGAAACGAACGAACGGCTTGAAAATTATATTCTTTAGATACAACATCAGTATTGAATTTATTGAATTTCAGTGTAAATATGGAGCACTTTGTTTTGTGTACAACTTTTTATTGCATGGGTAAAAATTGAATTTTCAGTATAACTTGTTCAAAGAGTAATGTTTACATGTGCAAAATTTCGCCAAAATCTGACATGTAATCGTCATGAGATCGAGATGACTTCCGAGCAAGGAGTGCTTCGACAAAAAAAATATGGGCGCGGTAATGGAAAATCCAGGCCAGTCCCACAGGCCGATCACGAGACAGATGGGAATCGACAATTTGAACAGGTCCCGTATGGCAAAATCGTTCAAGGAGACCAAGACGATCCAGCAGCGAGCTGGCAGAGAAAGAAAAGCGAAGACGACCCACCCCGTGAATGCAAGGAAGGTGAGGGATTTCTTGAAGCGCAATCCGAACCACTCGATTCGGGACGTGGCCAAGCATCGAAATGAACGACGAGACGTGCATTAAAGCGAACGCTAAGCGGATCATCGACCTCAAGTTTTTCGTGGACAAGTCCCGCCTGGATGTTCTGGAGAAAGTCTGGAAGAAGACGGGCGATGAATTGGACAAGAAGTGCTTGGTGTGTCAGGCGATCTGTGGGTGAGGCAAATTCAGCAAGCCGTACATAACGACCGGCACCATCAACTGCTAAATGTATAAAGAAGGTCTCTAGAAGCGCTTGCTGGTCTTCCTTAGGTCCCATGAACGGTGATACTCTGTTTTTGCCAGATCTGGCTTTGTACCATTACGCGAAACGGTGATGGAGTACTACGAAGCCAACGATGTTGTCTTTGTGCCGAATGAGGCAAATCCGCAAAACTCGTCCGAACTTTGCCCAATGGAAAAATTCTGGGTAATTATGAAGGGAAACATGGAAGGTCTTCTAAAACGACAAGGATTTGAAGAAAGGGTGCATGTAAGAAAGATGGCGCATATGTTGCAAGAGCACAGGATTTGATGGGAAGCGTTAAGTCCAAGGTGTGAGAATTTGTCCTAGGAGAGGAGGTTTAATAAACCAATTGTGCAAAAACATACGTGTTATTTATTCCCTGAGAATTTCAAAAATATCCGTCTAGAAATGAATTTTTGACTGTTTCATTTGTTTTCGAGTACAATCTTTAGTTGTGTCGATACACCGTAAATGCACCAAAATTTATATCTAAAAAACTACGCGCTCAATAATATGAATTCAGTCGCATTATGATTTAAAGAACTACATTTAAAGAGTACTTTTTGGTCAAAATTGCTCTGAGTATATGCCTACAAAATAGTTTTGTAAATGCTTCCCTTGTAGCAAACTTGATGCAATTTAGTTCAGATATTACATTAATGAAATCTGAACCAAGTTGCTACACTTCATTATGACCAGAGTGTGCTGCCTAGATTTATTGAAGTAACTTTCAGCCGCGCGGGCTGGTTGAAATTCCATGGTGCAAGGAAGATCGACCTACTGGTTGCTGATTTCCGGTGAAGAACAGTTACATAACGTAAGTTCAAATTTATCTCAAATTCTTGTATTTTTAGATAAGATTATATTAAATTAGAAATAGCTATTCGTGTGCCAACAAGTGTCTTTTATTCCTGTATTCTAGATTTGTATTGCTATTCGAATCTTTGTTTTTCATTGCACATACAAGTATCGACAATTCAAAAAAAAAAAGGAAGTAATAAGTGCACTCGAATAAATAATATATCTGACACGTCAGCTCAAGAGAGTTCCATTGATTTTGATCTATGATTTTCAGAGGGAAGTATGTGTGGTGGTAATTAATAGGATTCCCAATTTTAGACAACTTGTTTACTAGCATCACCATCATGTTAGGGAAATATTACTCGTTGAGGTGGCTGTCCTAGTTTGCGTGAAAGTGAAAGTGCTAAGGTTTGCAATAGTTTACGTGTAAATCATTGTTTACCTTTTTATTTACAAAATCAGATACGTAGTTTTAAATAAGTTGTCGAGACTATTTGTATCGCAACTTCAATCTTCGAACGTATTAATCGAAAAGTAGAGCTTGGTGAGATCATTCCAATTATGGCAAATATGTCAATTATTGACTTTCTCTTTCTTCTGGACTACTCATCAAATTGGCAATGTCAGCAAACAACAAACGGCAGCAACGAACTGGTTGAACTTGTGGACGAGATGTCAATGTAAAATCATGCCAAGTTTTATCTCCGATCTGTATTGGGAGTTTTGTGAATTGCTAATTTTCTCGACTTCCTGGACAGTGATTACGATTTTACTTTCCGCACATTAAAAGTATTGTGTTCTATACGGTACAAGTGCTCGATTTCAATAATTTACTGTGCAAGCGTACCTTTAATGAAAAAAGGTTCAATGTCCAATAATGGCCGCTACAATGGTCGACTTAAACTCCCAACTTCACTTAAAGCAGAATTTTTAATGAATATTGGGCCGTTGCTTCTGGTATTCTAATTAAGCTTTGTACTTCAAAAATTGCAAGGTCTGTATGATAAAGGCTTCTGGAGCGTTTCTCCTTATCACTAAGATTGAGACCGGTTTTATAGAAGTTTCAAAAAACATTGTGCTTGAAAATCGAAGAATTACCGTATTTCTTCTGTTCTGTAATACTCTTGAATAATATCTAAACACAATGAATAAATTGCTGTGTGGTTCAATTTGCGCATTTCACTATTAAGTTATGGAATAAAATTCAGAATAATTACAATTAAGTATTGAAAATTACATGGTTTAGTGATTTGCGTCATCCTAAATTTAGGACCTTTCCACGGATTTCTAGCGGTTAGATTTTAAAAGAATCATAACCAAGATTTTCAATTTTTGTTTTCAGAATCTTTGTTCGGTTATACGATCGAAGATTTTTATTACTTTTTTCAAAAAGACTATGAATAATTTTGTTTTGTACTTGCGTACTAGCGACAAACGTACCTGTAAAGAGAAAAAAGAAATACATTAATAATCAAATTATTGAAGTTTTTTTATATATTATAGATCAGCCCTGATCTGGTTCGTATTATTGAAGTTACAACAAGGAATCTTTTGTGTAAAGATAGTACGACATACCATGCACATAGACCTACGCTATAATGGCAAATTTACATCGCCATTTCAAATTTGTGATAACTCAAATCTAAGGAACTAAAAAGGGAAGAATTTTGTTTAGGTTTGGTAAATTTTAGCATATTCTTGAAATGGTGCCTTAAAAAATTTGATGTGTCGATGCAAATCTGCAATGATGGTGGCCATGTCTGTTTTCTATCGATCTTCACCTTAAGTTAATGAAGTATTCTGTTAAGGATTTATAATCCGGAGTTTTCTTTGTCTTACAATATGCTAATGAATGTGTGTTTAATTCGTATTCAAGTGATTCCAATATTTGTAGGACTGAGTCACTTCATTTTCACGTGGTTATCTTTTCGGGACTAACATACTTAATATGCAAGTAATTTTAGGCTTACTCATTTTCATAATTACATGTGCGAATCCATACATTACAAGGCTGATATTAAAGTGATTTTAAGCTTTTTTTTGGATTGATTAACTTAATATTCAATCCTAGAGGGTTTGAGCTGTTTAGTGGAATACTTGTAACTATAATTTAGAACTACTAATTTTTCTTCTAAATTATAGTTAATATTCAAGTAATTCCAAACTTTTAAGGTCTAACTATCTCTGTTTTCAAGTGATCTGAGACTAATTCATGTACATTCGAGTAATTTAAAAATGTTAATGTTCGATTCACTTCGTTTTCATGGCATTCCACAATGTTCAGGACTGACTTACATTATATGCAAATAATTTCAAACTATTAAATCCTATTTTTTCCGATTCACTTATTTTATATTCAAGTTATTCAGTACTGACTCACATAATGTTCTAAATATTTCACGCTTTGCAGATACGGTTATCTTCGTAGTGAAATGAGTCTAAACTTTTCCGGGCAGATTCACTTCATTTTCATGGACGAGAACGGCTACGGTAGATAGAACTCAGTGCTGTCTGAGGATATCGGGTGGATTATCGGGGGGTTCATTAGAATCCCACAGGGGTCTTCGTCAAGGTGATAGAATCTCATACCTGCTGTTCAAGATTGCTCTTAGAGCTGTTATGAGACGAGCGGCATTCAACATGCGGGTCACGATTCTCAACAGATCCAGTAAATTTATCTGCTTGGCCGATGACGTGGACATTTTCGGCAGAACAGTTGAGGAGGTGACAGACAGTACACCAGACTAAAGCGCGAAGCAGTGAAGATTGGGTTGAAGATAAATACGTCTATAACGAAGTACATGCTGGCATGCGGAACTGAGCACGACAGCGCCGGGTTAGGAAACAGTGTAACGATCGACGGCGATAGGTTCGAGGTTTGTCTATCTCGGCTCACAGGTTACTGCGGACAATGATAACAACCGTAAAATCCGGAGGCGTATTATTAGTGGAAGTCCTACTACGAGCTCCACAAGCAACTGCGGTCAGGTTTAGTTCCCGTACGAAGTGTATCCTGTATAAAGCTCTGATAAGAGCGCTTGTTCTCCGGTTGGCACAGGACGACAAGGGGCGTGATTAGGTGGAGCAAGATCTAGTGAATACAAGGTGCCGCCAAGATTGATATGAACCGAGCACGTTGGAAGGATATTGTGTATCAGATAAAGTTTTCATGACGTTATGCTATGAAAATGAAATTAATAATTCACTTCATGATTTCCAATACAGTACTAACACACCGCAAAATAAAGTGATTCAATAGTGATTCACTTTATATGCAAGTTATTATAAACTTTAGAACTTTGATTTACGCAACTTTTAAGTTATTTAAAACTTTTCAGGATGATTAGACGCCTCTTGCTAATAACAACCGCTAACAAGAGAGAGTTTCGCAGAAGCATAGATTTAAACGTTTTTTCTTCCAAAAGGAGTTTTGTTTTCAGCCACCAGATGCATATTTTGTTATCTCTGATAGTCGTTCATCGGTTCAAATAACTCCGGATTTTAAGTAATTGCGGAATATATATCCAAAGGCCAATACAACTATCTGGGATCACGATATTAATCGTTCAAAAATGCTCAGTTTTACATGCCCTTTAGCTCCACGTAGTGATCGAATTGCGAACCATACTCTCCATCTTTCGCAAGTCCTTAATCTTACGAACAATTCCACTGGAGATTCTAATGAGTTCCGAACCATACTCTCCATCTTCCGGAAGCCCTTTACATTTTGAACAATTTTGCTCAAGGTTCGAATGTTCTAGGTTATCAGCGTTTAGAGATATAATATCATGAGTTTACCTCGTTTTTGGTGAGTTGATACTTTTTGAGGGTGAAGCAACATTCAAGAGTGTGTGCAATACTTTTCGAAGTGAGTAGAACTATTGAACACATTTTTTTTTTCGTGCATGTGGAAAGATCACTGTTTCTGGAACATAAACGGAGCCGAGAGACATTTTTGGTCTGAAGGGTGTTTCGATCAAAATTTGGTCGACTTTACTTGACGCATTTCCTTTCAACGTGCTTTAAAAAAATTTGCACCTCCCTCATTTTGAAGATGTGTGCGTGTTGCATCATGCCTTTTTTTTTATTTTGAGATTAGCACTTCAGTTATCAAAATGTCGTCGAAGGAAGAGAAGCAACGCATCAACATTTTGCACGTGCATGGTTAAAATCCAAACAACTCTCACGCCAAGTTGGCAAAATTGTTGAATGTGGCTAAATCACCTGTTACCAACGTATTAAGAGTGTTCGGTGAACGTTTGTCGACAGCCAGGAAAGCTGGATCGGAGGGAAATCGAAAGCCGGAGGCCACAGCAACGACAAAAAAGGTTGACCGCTGTTTTGAGCGGAACTCAAACCTTAAAAACGAGCTGAACTGTCGACTTACAAGAAAGTGGTGACTCCAAATCGCGACGATAAACAAAACACGTCGGCCAAGGCACGATCGCGAAAGTTGTACACGACGATGCTGACGAAGTTTGATTGCGTGGTACAGGACAATGAAACTTACGTCAAGGCAGACTTAGCGAGAGAGACCCAGCAATTCGCATACGGTAAAAAGGAAGCATAGCTGAATATTTCTCCTGTATTCTGTATTAACTGAACTTGAAAAAGAAAAAGAATTTGACTTATTAATAAAAACTTTGATCGACTCACACACATTATTGTTGACCACATTTTGATCAGAACACCCTTTACTAATAGAGAAAGGGAACAGAACGCATCAACAATCAGCCTTCAATCTCCAGTCGATTCAGTTCGACGAATTCAAATTTCTGTAGAGAATTCATAGCATGATGGTGTTCAAATCGAAGTTTGGTTTTGAATCATTCTCAAATAAAATATCCTGTTATTAGTTTTTAAAGTCCATCAAAACTTGCTATACGTATTTGTGAAGTTCATGGAAAACTTGAATCAATTCATGCTTCATTTAGTCACTTGTGCAAGTACATTAGTTTTCATTCATCGGAACAGATATGGCGTGATCCAAGCAAGAGCATATAAACTAGATCTAGTTAGGATAAGCCTTTCCCCATCATTAGCTCACATCCACAACATCGCTATCCTTGACTGTGGCAACGAACTTATACTAATTTATTCTTCACCTAACTTTCCTCCTTGTCCTTGTTCCTCCGGACAGCAAACATAACAACAACCGCAACAACTATAAAAATAATTCTGGTGCAGGCACACTACTAGCGTGTCTCGTGAATATATAGATCAAGGCCCATGTACCCTTTCTCCACTTACTTAGACAATAACGGTTAATTCTCGTGGGCAACGCGAACCTCATCATCACCACCCAGCCATACAAACCCACACACATCTAATCACGAGAGTTGTCTAAATATAAATTATCACAATTATTTGTAGCGGGGAGCTTGAGTCACAACGGCACACGGACTGCATTTTCAGTTGAAGATTATTATATTTATAAACAACGAGATGCTAAAACAGCATTGTGATACAGAGAAGACGACGCGCCGAGAGAGCGTGATTTTATTCGATTTTGCGAACCCGCGGAATCGAACGTAAACAAAATTTAGCGTGAACGATTTGAAGCCCGTTCTCTGTGGGTTTGTACAGGTAGACTTCAGAGCACCTCCGAAATTAGAGTGATAGGGGAATGTGGGGTAGAGGATAATTCATATAAACTAAAATTTTGTGGTTGCCCTGACTTATTTCCTATGTATTATCGAATTCAAAGACAGACAAAAAAGAAGTTCCTTTCCATGATTGAATAGCACTTCGCGGTAATATGATCGATGATGGCGGCAATTTCTGAGAGGGCAATAAACAACAAAATTGTGAACGTTCGAAAAAGGACTATGCCCCTAAAGGGGGTCACAATTTTCTCCTCGTGCACGGGGCCAACCGCCGCTATTTCTCCTACCGATGCGCGTCTAATTCCCGCGAAAAATTTCACTTGCGCGAACTTGACTTTGGCCGCACAATTTGATTCCGTCGAGTCGGGCAGAGACCGGGAAAAGCAAGAAGAACATTATGCTCAGGCAGCGATCTCTTTCTCCCTCTCTCTCTCTGTTTTGGTGCGCGTGTCGAATTCGGCTTATACCGAGATTTCTTTTTCCCCGAAGGGTGGGGAGTAAATTGGCTTTGCAAGCGTTGCCTCTGTTGATAGGCGTTCTTTTTCGGGTAAAATTGAAAATTTGGCGAGATGGCTAGGTGCCAGATGTTTACCAACAAATAGACCTATGATGGATACCACAAAAGAGCCGCCCGAAACCGATGCAGATGTGATTGCGGTACCAAAATGGTAGCGCTATTACGATCAGAGGTTGGTTTGCATCATCTTGGGAATTTGCGATCGATTAGCTCTCAGCGGTTATCGTGGTTATCCGCAACAGGTATGAAAGTGATAGGAGTTTTGCGCTCATAGTTGCCCTATTTAGCAAAACCGGCATTTCATCTCATGCTTGAAGTAATATACGAAACTAACGAGTTTAGATTATTTTGGTTTCCGTTAGAATTTATGTTAGTTGAAGGTCTGCTAAAAATCTATCACTTCCCAAGTAACATGGCCAAAACCATCCAGCTCAATTAAGTTTTATTAAAGTTATATGAAAGCCACTAGAAATCAATTTGGATTTATTATGGTACCAAGAGGTGCCAACAGGCTTCAAATTTTAGTCAGGTTTATGATAACCTACACAGCTTGCTTACAACGATCTTAAATATTGTTTTCTCAAATTCCCTTTACTCCTATCAAAGGTTTTGTTTCGACTTTATAAACTCTGCTGGTTTTTATGGCAGCCAATAGGTTTTATTAAGGTTCTAAAGTGGTCATAACTTGCTTCACTAGAACATTTTCAAAATGTTTATGGTCTTATAATGGTTTTATTAACATGATTTTACAACGAACTATAGAGTGGGCCACTTTGTACAAATTTCGTCTTTAAAGAAGCATACAGGAGGTGTTGGTAGACAAAACAGTTTTGAATGTTGTTTTGTCAACAAAGCCAGGAGGGGTGCTATACGGCTGGAATAGAACTAAAATTGTTACTTAGCTGCTCTTCCTAGTATCAAATCCGGCATTCGAGTTTTGATGTCGTCTTTGATAATTATTCTTACGTTCTAACATTTCGTAGTAAATAAATAGCAGCTAAACAGCCACAAATGAAACTGAACAGAATATTGTTAAGCTAACTGTGGGTTCAATAGATCAACTAATTAACATGCTGCAATAGGCGCTGGGTGAATAATCAAATATTCGACGAGCTAATGCAAATATGAGGCAAATATTCCGAAAACAAGTTATGCGTGGTAAATTTTGAGAATGACTACGTCTAGAGAAAGCATAATGCGACTACGCAGACTGTCCTTCGATCAAGCAAGGTACATCAAAATTATGCTACACGCAGTCAGTGTTTGGAACCTCCATGCGATTGTCAACTCATGTGTGATTTTGGAAAGCAAACCTCATTCTTAAAATTTGCATGCACGTATATTAGTCGGATGCAAATTTCGGAATTTTCACTCCACAGTGATTGTTTATTAAACTATTGACGGTTTTCGCCCCAAATCGTATTCGGAGTTGGCAGCACCCTCTCAGATTACAACGAAACTTTCTAGGTGTGTAGACCATGACTAGATAAGCCACTTTGCATACTTAGTTTCTTCAATAAAGGGTGTATTCGATAAAAATGGCACACAGAAAATCTTCTGTAACTTTTGAATCGTATGAGTAAAAAACCTAGAAATTTGAGTAGATCTTATCCATAGTGTATTATTTACATCTGCCAAGTTTCATAGTTATACATTCAGTAGTTCCAGTCATGTCGTCGAAACAAGAAATTGTCCGTGAGAAAATTTTGTGCACTCACAATCAAAATCCAGGGGCGTCCCACCGGTGGATTGCTAAAAGGCTTGGAATTGCAAATACAACTGTGTCTCGTGTAATAAGAACCTTCAAGGAGCGTCTGAGTGTCCAAAGGAAGGAAGGGAGTGGTCATAAAAGTGGTCCAATGGACAGTAAAATGGCCAGGAAAGTCGTACAACAATTCAAGAACCGTCCAAACATGTCAATTCGAGATGTCGCTAAAATTTCTAAGGTGTCAGTCGGTTTTGTGCAGAAAACCATGAAGCGTGCTGGGTTACATGTTCACAAAGTGCAAAAAGCCCAAAACCGGAATGAAAAACAAAACATCACTGCGAAAACCCGCGCCCGGAAACTTTACACGAAGCTGCTCACCAAATCCGGTTGCATCGTGATGGATGACGAAACATACGTCAAGGCCGACTTCCGTCAACTTCCTGGGCAAGAATATTTCGTTGCCAAGTCGAAATTCGATGTTCCGGAGGATGTTCGAAGGGAGAAACTATCGAAATTTGCAAAGAAGTTTCTAATCTGGCAGGCGATTTGCGGATGTGGTGAAATAAGTGCTCCCTTCATCACTTCCGGAACAATAAACGTTGCGATTTACACGGAAGAGTGCCTTAAGAAGCGTCTCTTGCCATTCATTAAGAAGCACAAAGGATCAACTATGTTTTGGCCTGATCTAGCATCCTGCCACTACGCTCGAAACGTATTGGAGAGGTACCGAGCCAACGGAGTCAATTTTGTGCTAAAGGATATGAACCCACCAAATTCACCGGAACTTCGTCCAATTGAAAAATTCTGGGCAAATATGAAAACGGAACTTCGCAAACATCCCAAAACTATAAAAACAGAGCTAATCGGAAATCGGTTGTACAAAATTTGATGGGTGGAGTGAAAAGGAAGGTGTGGGCATTCGGGATGGGAGACGAAATTGAATAAAACAAATGTTGTAAATCAAAACTCATTAGTAGTTCTTCATTCCCTGAAAATTTCAAGAAAATCCGATAATCAGTTTAATTTTGATGAGTATATATGTGTGTGTGCCATTTTTATCGAATACACCCTTTAGAAGCTACTATGTGAAAAACAAACTATTCATTTATTATATGTACTGACTTTTTCTTAAATTCTTCTGATGAAAAGTGCAATAACTATTTTTATTCTTACTTTGTTCTTACATCACTGTTTCAGATCATTTTTTTCTTCTTCAGGAAAACTTCATTTTAAATAGTTATTATTTAATGTAATGATTGATAATCTTCTGTTTGATCAAACAGCTTGCTAGTCGGCAACACTGTATTGTGCAGTGTAACATAGTAGCCATGATTTGTATGCCATACTTCACGTGGCCAAAATACTAAAGTTGATTGAGCTTAATTATAATACAATAGAGACAATCTAATTGTTAATAAGTTTTGTTTCTTTACATTTATTTGAAAAGTCATAGCTAGCAAAATTGTCCATTAGCTCCGCAAGCAACACACAAGTTTTATAACTGTTGAAAATACTTTTATATAACTAGATTTGGTTGTAAAGCAGTTTACTCAACATAAAAGCACGAAGATGTGTTACTCGGTTCAGTTGTATATTTTGACGTTGGACTACGTCTTTGTTTCCTGTACTGAGGTACAATTTAAAAATATTCCTATTGCGACCGACACGAAAAGTGGTCAGGTTTTTAGCGTAAATATCTAAGTTGCTTTATATCGTAATATAACGCAAATATAAAGTGTTGTCTTATAATATCGTTTTGCAGAGTAAATTTATAACATGTCAAGTATTTTCCTATCACAGACTTCAAATGTAAGTAAGGGAGATCTCATATGCAGCAGTGAACGATGTAAAAGGGAACGCAAGATGCTCCTCCCAAGATGGGAACGCAAGATGGGGACCTCCCTAAACTCAGTCCGCAAAGAAGCAGCTACAAAGCAATACCATGTAGGTGGCTGGGTTCGAGTCCCAGTCTGGTCTAGGTATTTTTCGTTAGGGAAAATATCTTGAATCCCTGGGCATAGGGTATGATTGTACTTGCCACACAATCATACTAATGCAAAAATGGTACCTGTCATCGAAAGCTCTCAGTTAATAACTGAAGAAGTGCTAAGAAAGAAGAAGAAGATGCTCCATTCGGTCGGCAGTCTCGGAGCTGTTCAGATTAGTTAATTGAATATAGTCTGGGGGGTGCTCTGGCGACCAACCATTGATTATGCAGTCGGTTAACCAAGTCAATGGTGAATTTGGAGCCAGCCGGTTGGCGCTAGCACAAGCGAAATAAGTGTGATCTAGATGGTAGCCATCTTTCGGTAAGGCGGTTGAGTGGTATAAGCCAGTCACTACCAACATTCGTATGACATGTTACCGGTTAGATGCCATTTGGCAAATAAATGCAGTTAGCAGATAAATAATCTAATAAGAACTGTTGCAAATATGATGTTAGTATTTCTGTGAATGATAATGAATTGTCGCATAATATTAGTAAAGCTGTGTACGACAGGTCCAAAGAAGGTCGATAAAAAAAGGACCATTGAAAAGCTGGAAAATTCTAATAAAAGTGAAAATAATTTCTAATCAATGGTAAATTGAAATCTCGTGTGATATTAATTTTAAGTTCTGACCAAATTTTGTTAAGATTTGCTTTCAAAACACAGAGAATTTCCAAAATTAAGAGTTAGATTTGCTCATATTCCTCAGCCAGTTAGCTTGCCTAAAATGCCCAGTTTCGACTCGGTGTGTTTTTTCGTTTTTTCGAACATACACCCAGTTTGTTTTTAACACTCTTACGACCGCTTTGTTTTTGACACTCTTACGACATGTTTTTTTTTTCCTTGTTATCAACGGCTTCTCGAGCATATATTGTACAGAGTGCTTGTGCAAAACCATTCTGGTATAAAGTGTTTCACTACTTCTGATTTGCGGTGTTGTCCAAGCATCTAGAACACACTTTTTTGGAGATGATCACTCACTTTCATCTTAAATAACTAAACAGAAATGTCCAATGTTGAGAGTTGAAAGAAAAGTAAACAAAAATATATAACCTCGGGATAAACTTCTTAGAAAACATGACGCTGACTCCTGAGCAAATATCTTAAGCAATTCCTAGTAGATATCGCTAAAAGTCTAGAGTAGGGATTTGATTCAAGAAATTTAAACTTAGTTCAACGGACACTTTGATCAGGATTAACTTATGGTCCTAAGAAAGTCTCGCTCAAGGCATCCAGTTTAGATCACGTTGAGATTGGTAAAGGAAATCCAAATGATTTAATCATAAGCCAACGTACAATTTACGAATTGTATTGTTAGAGATTGACGCAAAGTACGGAGAATGATCTTATATTGACTTAATGGACGAGGCTCGCTCAACATTCGAACAAGATCATTTCAGAACCCTTAGTAGAATTTGTTGTCAATTCTGAACTTAATTCAGTCCGAATCACAAATGAAATGCGTTTAAAATACTAGGGAAAATTGATTGCGATGCTGCTGAGTAAATATGGTTCGGAATACCTCACAAGATACTCTCACTACTTAAGTAAGGCTTTTTCATAATCCTCAGCAAGATACGTTGCGAATTCTGATTAGGATATGCCTTGTATCCTAACCACAAGCATTGGATACGATTCAGTGGTGGTAAATGTACTGTATTTTGATATTATTTCCATAACATTTTTCATAACGACCAAATTGGACAAACGCAAAAGTGAACTATCATGGGAAAAAATGTCATGACATTATTGTACTGTTTTCAACAAACATCGATCTGCTGCCACTGGTTAAAAAAAAGGTTGGGACATAGATTTATGTCAATCAGAGCTGCGTTGATTATTATATGGAATCAAATTAGAAGAATCAGTGGCGTCTCGTCCACATGTGCACCTCGTGCACTGCACAGTCTAAAATTGTATATTTCATGTATTATCAAATTCGTCGATTTAATACTTCGTTAATACTCGCAGACTGGGCATTTCAAATGGTGCACCAGATCCAGTATATACCACACGTGGATCGTTTGTAGATGTTTTTTTTCCTATAACTTGATTGCCGATGAGTTAGTGTCTGTTTTGTGCAGTTTGTGGTCTGCGCAGAGTAGTTTTACTCACTGGCTATTTGCAATTTTATTCTGTTGTTTCGGGACATTGGCAAGGTACTTTTTGTGGCATATCACAAGAGACTCGGCAAAGGAGGAACTATGGAGCAAGATATTGTTGTCAAAATTGACGTCCGGGTTCGAAAGAAAGTGCACAACCGGTTAATTTTCTCACGAGACGCCACTGAGAAGAATGGATACTAATAAGCCAAACCAAATCAGTGCGTTTTCAAACAAGCTTTCTAATACAATTACATGGAATTTCTGTACAGTATGAAACAACTGTATGAAACTGGAATCAAAATAAGGGCGACATTTTTTCTATCTGTTTTCTATCATCCGCGCTCGCTTGAACTGTACCTATGAACTGTTGGTGGTGGGTTGGCTTACATATTTCGCAGCCGGTGATTGTTTTGCGAAAAGTGTTCATTTACCACCACTTTACCTGAGCATATTTTTTTCAAATGCCAAAGGAAGATTGGAGAATATATCTCCATATATATCCAAATCTTAGAAGTGATTCCTGTATTCAATACTGTGAATATAAGGGAAAAAATGTCGCATTGCGCATCAGTCAATGTCCTGAGTAAAATTTGCTGGAATTTCTGAAAATGATTTCATTGCAATCTCGTGACAAATCAGCTTATAATTTAAGTGGTATTTGTAAAACAAAACATCTTAAAATGATAACTGTAAAACAAAAAAATTGTCAGGAACAGAATGAAACAACAAAGATTGGGTTTGTTTATTACAAGACAAGTATGATTCGCTTAAAAATTCAAAAATAAAAATATAAGCTCATAATACTGAACAAGATACGTCCAGAATGCTTGGTATGAGTCGCAAACACTGTAACAAGAAAAAAAAATTGGATGTGGAGGAAAATTCACTAGAAACAAAAATATTACTAACAGAGTAAAAAAAACGATTTAAAGTGAAAAAAAGCGAAAGAAATATTTGGCGCTACAGCTTTTTCTCAATGATGGGTCATATATTTTTTTTTAATCTGTATTTTTCTGTGTTATCTAATGCACATAAAGAAAACGTTAGATTTGGCAGAAATAAATAGGATATTTCATGAAAATTAAATTTAAGACAGATAACGCCTGAATCTAGTCTGTTGTATGAAAGATTTCAAACATTGTTGTATGGCGCAATAAACATTGCAAACAATTTCGTAGTCCAAGCTTCCTTTGGCTTGATATTACACGATGGGAAATTTTACGAGTCAGTTAAAATTAATTATTTTTTTCTGTGTGCATTTCTAGCACGTTTTTTTATATTTTGCGACTTTTTCCCGCATAGAAGGATTCCTCGGCATTGAAGTGCCGAAGGGCATCTATAACACTAGCTTAAGAGCCGGCAGTATGCTAGTAGCGATGAGCAATAAGCTTTTAATGTCAAAAACTTGAAGTGATAAAAAGACTGACCACTCCATAGCTAGTACTAACAGGTATCTTAAAAGTAGTTATTCATGCAATTTGTTGCAGCTAGCATTCCCGCGTTTCAAACACTTTAAACCAAATTTAAACTCAACCCATTTCAACGGTTGGCAACATTCTAAAACAACACAACCTCACCTCAGGAGTACGTCCGGTAACACCCCGGGTTCACATTACCAATCCTGTTAGCCCGCATCAGATTTTTTTTTCTACGTCCATCAGCACTTCCTCCAGTCCGCTGCCGACACAGTTATGATAAGCAGTCGCCGTGATACAAGACTTCCATTTCGCTCGCCACGAACGCTTCCGACGACGAAGGCTGCGAAAAATCGATACCTCTTACCCCCTAAAATGCTCACCGTCCACCGAAAAGATGTCAAGTCTCGTCATACAATAAGCGACGAAGCGTGGAAGGACGCAATGCAGCAAAACTAATATAAATCGTTCTGATTCTGAATACGTACTCAGCTCAAAAAAGGAGTGTGAACTTCTGTTCAATATCATGCCCATAAATGGAGCGTCACTAAACTTACAAATTAACATTATAAAACGTGTATAGTTCTGGGACATTCTATTCATTGTGGATAATGTTGTTTACAAAAGCTCGTCTTTATTATAACTAATTCAGGCAAGTTGCTGAAGGAAGGAAATACGATTTTGCATGCTCTGATATTCACATCATAATGAAAATTCAGATTTTTTTCTGTGTATGAACAAATTCAGATTGATAAGTATTGACACCCAGTTGCGCTACGCAACTTTTTTTTTAAATAGATGCCGTTTGTCATCACACAGACTGCATATATCACATATCAGTACATCATTTTGTAGCCGGCTACCTTCAAAGTCGCATACAAACAATTACGTAACTTCCGCTGAGACTCGCCGTGTCGGCGGATTTTTGTTAGACTCAAACTCTCATACTAGGTAGTTATGCTCTAGGCAGGATGAAGCTTTGCAATTCAGTGGCTCGATAACAAGGCTCTCTCAATTCTCATTTACACACTCGGACAAGGGCGTGCTGAGACAAGAACACATAGCAACTGAAGCATACTGTGTGACCCTCTACGAACGCCCATGGAGGGTCGCCCTCTCCCATTCTTCCTAGAACACTAAAACGGATGAGTCAGAACTTTCCCGAGCAAAGCATGAAGGTAAAAATCAATGATTTGCGTTTTCCTTTTTTTCCTTTCTTCTTGTTTCGCTGCTCGCGTGTAGAATTATCTATACGAATTTCGTATGACCGGAGGAAGCTGATTAAAGGTTGTTGGAATACACACCATTTGAAGGAAGATTGGATGGTTTAAATATCCCTCTCGTCTGCAGCTCTAGCCAGCTCGACTCGAACGAAACAGAGACCACTCTATCCGAACGGCAAACTAATCGATAATAACGATGATGATGCCGCTGCTGATGCTGATGATGATGACGTTTGTGAAGATCTGCCCCGGCGAGAATGAGTGTGCATGAGTCGCATCCAAGACTGGATAGAAACCGGTTTCCAAGTTCACTTTTTTCTTCAACTCCTTCGACGGTCTATCACTCTACCCGAATCACACAGTCGAGTATTATTATTCTCTCGATTTCCTTTCTTCTCCCTCACACACCACGTATCTTGCACAATTGAAAACCACAGAAATGGATTGTAATTTCATTAATTCCACTCCACTTTTTTAGACAGCCGTGCACATACACGCAGCGGCAGTGGCAGCACTCGTTGTATGTTGGCCTTTTCCGATATCGGTATCTTTCGTTCGGGAATCACGTTTCTGTTCACGGGATTCTCCAAGTCTCGTGTTGCGAGGTGGTCTATTTTGGTGGCCGAACCACTTGACCAGAGCGCGAAGCTTTTCCGTCCAGCAGTAGCAACACTTGCACTCTAGTTCCGCGAAACGCGCAAATGCATCGCCAAAATACGAACAAACACACGCACACGCACACTGACCCCCGCGGCTGGCTGACCTCTTGCAATCCGATGCGGCACAGTCGGTAGTGGGTGCTGAGCCTGAAAACGCTACGGTTACGTTCTACGCTCGACAACGTGCGACTACGTAATGAACCCGAAGAAAGTTACACTCCACCGATTTCCACCAGCAAGCGCACTCGGCAAACCCCAACCGGGGAGCATTGATGTAGTAGGTAGGTACATAGGACCATCTACCCCAACAACAAACGGCGCTGCAGAAGCCGTGAGCTGAGGGAGCCGAGCTGTGCTCTCTCTAACTGTCTCTTGCTCGCTCCGATTGCGGGTTTGTTTTTCTTTTCGCTGGGAGAAATAGGGTTGGGTTGCATCGTGGAGAGGCGAACAATGGAACATAAGCTTCGGCGATGTTGACTATTCTCGGCAAATAATTTTCAAACATCTCCTTCAAGTATATGCTTCTATCAAAACACTTCACTGAATTTATTCATAAGATAGATTGGTTATTTAGTTTCGATATTATTACTTTTGAAATACACTGCGCGAAAGAAATACTTAAACTTTAAAAGGATGATTGTTTTTCTTTTAGTTAGTACAATATTTAAGTACACGAGAAAAATCAATTCCGGTTTGACGGTTCTTTTTTCTAAACACAGATAGAATTTCACAGTAAGGTTTCTTATGAGTGTGATGAATTTGTATATGAAATCTCATAATTTTTCATTTATTTTCCCCAGCCCACTTGCCAGATATCTTCTTAAGGAACGGTTACAGAAGTGAAAAAAAAACTTTCGGAACTAAGGCATGTAATATGAATCAGCAGTCAGCACGTAATTTTATCTGAAACTTCTGGAGTCAAATAAAATTTCACAATAAAAAATGTTCTATTATGGTCATTATGATGTTATAATAACTAACTCAAATAATTTGCAATGGACAATTATGTGTATGTTATGAGACTGCTCTCAACATGTATTTTGGCTTTAATTGTTATGTTATGTATTCTCCGTGCGTGGAGTAACGATTATGATGTAGAAGGAGATGTTCGCTCATCACCAGAGCTTAAAAATATCATATTCAATTCTCAAATTGCACCCTGACTGAGTTAAAATATTAGTCATCACGCACTGTTCTTAGCGAACATGAAGTAAACACAAATTTGCCTTCATGAATCTCTTGTGCAAGATGAGTCAACTTGTTTTGTGTTGCTTTACTTTGATCATTCATTCGTTCCGGAAAGCAGTGAATGTACGTAAGTGCAAACAACTCATTCAATTTCAACGTTCTACCGTGAAGACGAAAGAACATTCATTCATTTGGAGAATCAATGAAATGAAAAAAACCAAAACTTCTCGAATCGATCCTTCAAATGCCTTTTTTCGAACAAATGCCCCACAAACTCTGTGGCGATTTCGGCCATTTAGCCTTTTGGCTTCCTTTGCCTTCAGCCATGTTTGGGAATACTTGAAATCCTGTGGCAGAAAAAATCACTCACGAACGCGAAAATGAATGACTGGTTACCAGAACATTCAGTCAAGCAACCAAAATCTCTTGAGGCTTGAATAGCCGTGCGCTTTGCTGTGGTGTGAATGAGTTGTGTGGAACACGAGGACAACGAAATGACTGAGCATAGCAAAATAGTAAACACGAATATATTGCGTGACTGATAGAACGAAATGAAGAGAGCGAAAATTGTACCTACTGAATATTTTTTTTACTCATCGTTCACGACGGCTGTCATTTTTTTCGAGCTCTGCTCATCACCATGAGGCACCAAGAGTAAACATTTATTTTTTTCTGATAGAATGAAAGATATGAAGAGAAAGTGTTGAAAGTTCTGTCAGTGTGCGGCAGGTTGGAAATAGAACAGATGTTTTTTTTTAATTGAGCGAAAGAGCATGTGTACAGTGGTACTCGAACCAAAGACGTCAACTTTTGCCTAACATTCCACTGCGGGGTAGGTCGAAGCACGGACAAGTCCGCCACTTCAACAGGCAAAAGAAGACGTTTGGAATCCAGTCCACATCGAGCTCTCATGCCGTGCGGTTCTATTTTCTTTTAGCTAAAGGAAGTATTCTTGCTACCTAAAGCTACAACAAAATTAAACAGCACTTTTCAGTGCTAAACATTACCTGCAAATTCTTTATTTAATTTACCCTTATTCCTTTTCTATCCTTGTCTGGACCATACGCGAGGTAATCCGACTTGGATATCGGTTTGGAAAATTCCTCTTCGACCCTTCGGATTCTTGTAGAATCTGCTTGGAAGTTGATTAGGAGAAAACGTTTAAATTCCTAATTTAACATTCCTCTTCGGTCCCTCAGATTCTTAAAGAAATCGTATAGGTACTCGGCTTTCAATTCTTCAATCATACCTGCTGCTACCAATGTACAGCTGGGTAATGGAAATACCTACGCTGCCGTTACAGCCGGTAGAAATCAAAATTCCAACAGAAATGTTGAAGATTTTGACTTAGGTAGCAAAACCGCTCCTAAAATAGATTTCTTACAGAAATCATTGATCGATATGATTAATGGTATGTTAAATACAAACTACATGTTTGACGCTATTCAAACTGGTATAAAATTTGTAAACAATATTGTCAAAAGCCTGAAATTCAGCAATGGGTATTAAGACACTAAATATTTTAAATTGGAATGCTCGATCTCTTAAAGATAATGAAGACGAGCTGTTTAACTTTTCACGAGTTCATAACGTGCATATTGCCGTTGTAACTGAAACTTTTCTTAAAACAGGTAATAAAATAAAAAGGGATCCTAATTATTTTGTATATTGCAATGATCGTCTTGATAGTCCAGGTGGTGGCGTAGCCATAATTGTTCATATGCGTATCAAACATCATATTCTTTCTTCATTTGATACCAAGGTTTTTGAAACTTTGGAGATTTCTGTTGAAACAAAATTTGGTTAAATTTCACTATTAGCTGCCTATTTACTATTTCAATGCGTAGGACAGCAAACGAATCTTCTCAAGGGTGACCTTCAGAAGCTTACCCGTAATAGGTCCAAATCCTTCATTATTGGTGATTTTAATGCAAAACACCGTTCATGGAATAATGCGCAAAGCAATTCCAATGGTAATATACTATGTGATAATTGTTCTGCGGGTTATTATACTATACAATATCCAAACAGCCCAACTTGCTTTTCTTCTGCAAGAAACTCCTCAATTATTGATTTAGTCTTAACTGATTCATGTCAACTTTGTAACCAATTGGTTACCCATGCTGACTTGGGTTCGGATCACCTTCCACAAACTTTTGAAATATCCCAAGAAATAATTCCTAATCCCAACAGTTCTACTTTCAATTACCATAGAGCTGATTGGAACCAATATCAAACATTCATGGAATATAACTTTGATTTTAACATTCCTTTGGAAACTACAAATGATATTGATGATGCTCTTGAATCTCTGACTGCTTCTATAGTCGAAGCAAGAGCTGTCTCAGTTCCAAAATGCGAGGTAAAATACAATTCAATTATAATTGACGATGATCTTCAGCTTTTGATCCGTCTGAAAAATATCCATAGAAGACAATATCAAAGAACAGGCGATCCCGCCATGAAAATTATCTGGCGAGTTTTGGAAACAAATTAAAAACGCTAAAATTTGAAGATAATGTGTCAAAATTAGACCCGAGTTCAAAACCTTTTTGGAAACTCTCCAAAATTTTGAAGAAACCTCAAAAGCCTATTCCAGCGCTCAAAGAAGGTGATAACATATTGTTAACAAATGTAGAAAATGCTCAAAAACTTGCTAAGCCGTTTGAGAGTTCCCATATTGTTAGTTTGGGTCTTACTAGTCCTATTGAGAATCAGGTTGCTCGTGATTATCTGAATATTTCCTCCCGGGAAAATATTTTTGATGAACTGGGGCATTTGGGATTTGGATGAAGTAAAATCTATAACTAAAAAGTTCAAAAATATGAAAGCTCCAGGTGATGATGGAATTTTCTATACACTCATCAAAAAACTCCCAGTGAGTACCTTGCCTTTCAAGGTAAAATTATTTAATAAATGTTTTCATTTGGCATATTTTCCTGACAAATGGAAAAATGCCAAAGTTGTTCCAATTTTGAAGCCCGAGAAAGATCCAGCTGAAGCTTCTAGCTACAGACCAATAAGTTTACTTCCTTCAATAAGTAAACTTTTTGAAAAGGTAATTTTGAATAGAATGATGCTTCACATCAATACAAACTCAATTTTTGCAGATGAGCCATTTGGATTTCGCCATGGCCATTCAACTACTCATCAGCTCTTAAGAGTTACTAATTTAATACGTACAAACAAATCTGAAGGCTGCTCAACTGGAGTTGCTCTTCTAGACATAGAAAAAGCATTCGACAGTGTTTGGCATGAAGGTTTGATTGCTAAATTGAAAAACTTGAATTTTCAGCTCTATAATATGATATTAATTCAAAATTATTTAACTGACAGAACTCTGCAGGTAAATTATCAGAATTCCAAATCTGATCGAATACCTGTTAGAGCTGCAGTTCCGCAGGGTAGTATTCTTGGACCGATATTATATAACATTTTTACTTCCGACCTCCCGGATTTGCCTCAGGGTAGTCAGAAATCCTTGTTTGCCGATGACACAGCCATTTCCGCTAAAGGAAGAAGCCTTCGTGTCATTTGCAGGAGACTGCAGAAAAGTTTAGACATTTTTTCTTCTTATTTACAGAAATGGAAGATTTCTCCCAACGCTTCCAAAACTCAACTTATAATATTTCCACATAAACCTAGAGCTCCTTTTTTGAAACCTAGTAGTAGTCACATAGTTACTATGAACGGTGTTCCAATTTCTTGGTCAAGTCAAGTGAAATACCTTGGTCTGGTACTTGATCAAAAATTAATCTTCAAAGATCACATTGAGGGCATTCAAGCCAAATGCAATAAATATATAAAATGTTTATATCCTCTTATAAACAGAAAATCAAAACTTTGTCTGAAGAACAAACTACTAATATTTAAACAATTTTTTAGACCGGCCATGCTTTATGCTGTTCCAATATGGTCTAGTTGTTATGCTACCAGGAAAAAAAACACTTCAAAGGATTCAGAACAAAGTTCTGAAGATAATTTTGAAGCTGCCTTCTTGGTACAGTACTAACGAAGTACATTGGATTTCGAATGACATTTAGAGCAAATATCCAACAAAATAATTAATAATTTCAGACAAAAATCGTTGCAATCTTCTTTTGCAATGATTAATTCCCTTTATACTCAGTTAAAATTAATGTTAATTTGATTTTAGTTTTAAGATTATTATTATTATACTGACACGCAGGCATTAAAACCTGTTTAAAATACTAAACTGCTAAGGCATGAACAATGTAAACAAAATTAGTATATATTTTAACAATTAAGGTTGATACATTACGGTTGTAGTTGGAGCACCTAGATTAACATGAAATGTAATTATTGATAAATTTGGAACAAATAAAGAGTTAAAAAAAAGACGTTTGGAAGACGCTCATGTACCACTGGTGGCTTTGTGATAGTTGTTCTATCGATATATTGTGTGCACTCTGTTTTGATGCGCATATGGGAGAGGAACTCTCTCCGTTTTGGGTTTATTTTGATTCGCAACGTCTGAGTGGGGATCAGTATCGCAACGCTTCACGGTGTTTCTCTCCGAGGTCTCTACGTTAGCGACGACGAGAAAAACTTGAGTGATATCAGACGTTGCGAATCAAAACAAGCCCAAAAGGAGAGAGTTCCTCTCCCATGTGCGCATCAAAACAGAGTGCACACAATATATCGCTAGAACAACTATCACGAAGCCATCAGTGGTACATAAGCGCCTTCCAAACGTCTTCTTTTGCCTGTTGAAGTGGCGGACTGGTCCGTGCTTCGACCTACCCCGCAGTGGGATGCTAGGCGAAAGTTGACGTCTTTGGTTCGAGTACCACTGTACACATGCTCTTTCGCTCAATTTCCAAAAAAAAACTTGTGTTCTATTTCCAACCTGCCTATTCCATTCTATATATTTCCAACCTGCCGCACACTGACGGAACTTTCAACACTTTCTCTTCATATCTTTCATTCTAGCCAAAAACATTAATGTTCACTCTTGTTGCCTCATGGTGATGAGCGAACATATCCTTCTACATCATGTATTTTGGACTCAATTTAAACTTCACGCTATAACTATGAACTAAACTTCAGTGCAGATTGAAACTATGATTATTTTCGCTGATGAATAATTTTTGATGGTTTTTCCTTCAATAAATGTTTCAGCAGAATGAAACCTTAACCGCTTTTTGTGTACTTTTCTGGCGAATAAATGTCTCATATTGTGCGGTCAAATACTAAGTGGATCAAGCATTAATAAACATCTTGAAATGTTGTTAAAACGCTATTTTAGATGACATTCTCAGGTTCGCATTAGTGGATCTTTGTTGGTTTTAGTCACCTAACCTACGTTATTTATTTGAAAAGAAAGAAGGGGTTTTTACGTTTTTTTTTAACGGATACCTCACGCCTCCACGAGTCATATGATCACAAAATACTGCTAGCTGAAAAACGGGGATGTTGGTTGGCGTGGCCTTTCAAATTCTTAATAGCGAAGTGAGAGGGTGCGACTGAAGATCGTGAACCTGAAAATTCTATATTTTCCATTCTCATTTATTAATATTTTCAGCCTGCTTTGGAATCATCTTTGCATGCACGAGGATGGGAGATTGAGCATCACTTTTATTTTCACTACTTAGATAGATGAAATGTTGGCTTCGACAGAGCTTGGCAACCAGTTCATCTTATCCTGTTTATTCTTCCATCAATATTTTAATTCATGTTTATTATTTCGCTTTTTACACCCCTGGTCACTGGTAAAACCTTGAGGTAGTTTGACTTCAACTACCAAGTCCCAGGGCTGGTCTGGTTCTTCACCAATTTGAAAAGAAGCACACTAGTGTTACCAGATCAGTGGTAATGCAGCCCAAAAGTGCTTCTGAAAATCGTCCAGAAGATTGTATGGATGAACATTATAAGTCTGATATGGTAATCAATGGTCAAGTACAGTATTTGTGAATAGTTGAAATGTTGCCTTTGATCATATAAATCTAGTTGAAAAAGCTGAAATAACTTATTATTACAAATCAGCACACTTTTGGAATGCCCTCTCGTGGGTCAAATTTTCCACCTTGTCGACGGTGAGAGGGCTTATCTCATGCTATAAACATGCATGTGAGACCAAGAATTTGACCAGTAGTGAAAGTATCACATATTCTAGTCATTTTACACTGCCACGTCGTAGAACATTTATATAAAGGCACTAACATCAGGTGCGATATGTCGCAATTCACTCTTAGACTGCGTACTTTAAATCTTAGGAAAACGACAAGTACACTTTTCATTTTCGTGGCAACTTATGTTGTTGTTTATCCATAAGTTTGATGGAATGAATAACCAAAATATCTGGTTTGCTCTTGGTATAATAAGTCAATGTTATTGCAACATCTTCGCAAAGGGTGAATGTTTTGATCATTTTCATTTTCATTTTTATTTTGTAGCAATTGGTGGGGCAATAAGAGCGCAAGTCAGTCCAAAGCCGATGGTGAAGGAGGGGTAATGGCGAACTAGTCTATTCAGACCACATGAACTCCATGGGAAGGAACAACGATAGGTTAGGGTAGGTGGTTAAGGAACGACGTTTTGGACCGGTTAAAAATACTACAAAAAGAAAATCATAAGTCGAGCACTTGAAATTGAAGAAGTCTGTAAGTCGCAGACGAAATAGGCCTATCTGTCAGTAGACAAGTCTTCTCCAGTGGAATTTGAAGGAATTTACTCGCGTTTACTAGTGATTATTTGAAAAAAGTGTTTCAATGTTTTATTTTTTATTTTAAAACGTGATCAAATGAAGTGTTAATTTGAAATTATCCTTGTTTCCTAATCACAATCGTTCTACTAACACGTTCAATAAGTTTTTTTTTTAAATTGTTTAAAAAAACATAAAATTAAAGTGATCATAAAATTGTTAATTTACAATTCTGCGGCAATACGGCAAAACTCAAAAAGATAGAAAGAACTATTCCCTGTAGTTCGTATAAATATGACCAGGCTATTTGAGATGCCACTGTAAGTTTCATGTTGTTTTTTACACTGTATAGTTGCTATATCAAAGTAATATCTCTCTATGATTTGCTATAATTTGAAAGTCGGCTGTCGTATACCGCATATATTTAAATTATAATTTATGAACAATGAAAGAATTGCCACGCCAATGAAAACTGCACCTCCTGTCGTGTCCCTTAACTACTTGATGTCAGGCGTCTAAAAACTGTTTCTAGCCTCGTCTAAGCGTAAATTACGGCAAAGCCCGCCGGTAGCACACTCTTTCATTCTGAACAAACACACCTATGACAAACCCCATTGATAGGATACTCTGAGTTCCTAAACGGGCCCTCCGCATCCCACAAAACCACAATACTTATGGCCACGGTCTAGAAGTCCACTGCATATGAAATTCTAAGACACAGTTCAAACTTCCACCTCAAATTGAATATTAAATGTTTTCAAAATTGAATAGATCTATCTATGATTAAATTTTTAGTGATTTGCGGCCCAACCCGCCAATATCACACTCAACTTTAGTGCCTGTATACATGCGTGCTACGACGCGGCTATTAAATAGAAAGAGGAGCGAGTGTGATATTATCACTACTTGTGTGGCTGGACCTTTGGCTCTCCTATGAATGGTTAATTAGCGTAGGAGGTCATACAATGGCATGACCTAGCGACATCTATCATAAATCAGCTATCTCCAATGAATCATTAACATGAGATTAGGCCCTCCCACCAGCGTCCAGGTACAAAATCCAGACATGGAGAGGGCGCAAAGGGTGCATGTTTTGATCGAGGTAATATCTGATTCATTCGAAGTGAAGCACATAGCCACATAAAAGTGTTACTTAAGAAAGGCCGGTATATTAGGAATAGAACCCGGAGGGCCCGCTTAGGATACACCATTTGAAGCAGAGTAATAAACCTTTCCATGTGGTTTATGTCAGTACCAGTGTTTGGTGAATCATACACAATATCATAGGGTTATTGTTTTCTAGTTACCTCCTTTTTAGCAAAATTCAAAGAGTTCAAACACAGCAAATCAACCCGGCCGCTGTAATTTCAAGTTCATACCGCACAATAAATAAATAAAAAGGAAAAATAAATAAAAAATAAACCCGCTAGATAGAAGGTAGGCCCGTTCTTTTCAAAGTTTCAAATTAGTTCTTATTCGAAATATTTCGTATATGGGATAAAAACTAGATCCCAGGCTGTAGAGTAGGCTGTAATGTAGGGTTCAGACAATTTATTTTTCTTATTTTTTTTCCTTCATGGTTAGTTTAGAATGACTCAAACTTTTAAGTCAGAGAAACGAAATGTCATTATAAGAATATCACCAATAATCCCACATACACCCTGCATGCTACTAATACTAAAATCTTTCTCTTCTCATTTTTATGTCACTCACTTTCTGATGCGGTTTTGCAACCATTCAAGCCCTGCAAGCGACTTAGGTATCACCGTGAGGCAACGAGTGTTCATTCCAGGTTTTAAGAGTTGAATGCTGCCCATGTCAAATTCAACAAATCTGTAAGTATCATCGAAACCGTGAGCCGTATGTAATGGGAAAAAAGATGGTATTTTTGTTGAAATGGATCTCTTGAATCTTGATAATCGGAAAACTAAGGTATATTTGCATAAAACAACCTGACTGACTGACCCTTATAACACACTTTAAAATGGAAGTTCCTTACATACTAATTCAAACTTTTAGGAGTATTATTAAAAGATACTACAGTGCTGTAAGTAGCCAACATAGGCACACCATTACAATTGAGGGTTGTTTAGAAATATAATTCACTGTATGAATCATAAATGTTATGAATACTTTTGTTGCTATACTTCTTGAGGTTGACTTCAATACTACTAGTTGTCAACATAGACTACATCAAAGGCCTGAATGTCGTCCCTAAGAATTATTGTTTACATATTTTTTGAAATCTAGTTACTACTACTTACGGTCCGGAGATGACTTCAACACTGGGGGGTTTATTTTAGGTACTAATTGAAGCTTCCATTTCACGACTGCATATCAAAACATAATCGCGGGAATATTGAAACTGAAATTTTGAAAAATACTACGGTCCAATACTAAATACTTCAACTACTGCTCAAGCGGCCAACATAGGCTAGTGCTTCTACGGTATTGGTCATAGTAAAGGTGACGTTGGGAAAGGGTCTAACCAAGCTGTCACGCAGCTCCAGCTAGATACCCTAAAAAAAGCACACTTTTGGAAAGCATTATCACATAGGGGAACTGTTCCATTATTCATCTCATGATCCATTATTCATAGTGATCGGAAATGTAAGTTAGATGTATCAATTGGGTCCATTTTTTCTATCTTTCCTTATTTTCAATAAAAAAATTAGTAATCAAACATTTGATTTAGAATAGCACGATTTGCAGAAGAATTAGATGAAAGTGGAATGGTAACCCTAGATGCTATACTTGTATCAGGGTCTTTTATCGTGAGGCGTGTCAATTGGCAATGGACGATGTACAACGTCATAAAAAAAGTCCTGCTGAAGAATTCAAAATAAAACCCTCAAAACTGGACGAAAAAACAATCTATCAAACAGAAGAACTAGCGAACAAATGAAACGAGAGAACAATCTCTACATAGATGTTATTTCAAGCTAAGCAGATATAATATACCATTTTCATAAACGGAAACTCGTGAAAAATAACATAGGTTATAACTAACAACACACTTGCAAGGTAAGAACATTTCGTCCCTTTATTAACAATTCTGAATTACTAAATAGTACAAACAAATGAGACTCTCCAATAACTTTTTTATAAGATGGATGAGCTTACATTACATTCAAAGGCTAAGGCGGAAAAATTAAAAATATATTGGACAACATAGGACAAAATGTCATTGTACGAAAAAATCTACATTAATTAAACAACGGAAAAGGAAAAAAAAATGATTAGATATAATATCGTGTTAATATAATATATTTTGAGTTAATTATAACAGTGTCCCAAATCACGACAAGGTCCTTGTACGACTGTCAAAAAAAAAACTTATAAAAAACCGACCAACCCTATTCTTCCACAATCAAAGATTTTTCATTACGCTCTCGCTCCATCGTCTCCCCATACCTGCGTGAAAGTTGCATGGCCACAAATTTAACTCAATTTTGAGCCGCTTTGAACTCACTTTCGCCAAAAGTGGAGTCACTAAAATTTGTGTAAATTTAACTGGGATTAACAAGTCGAAGTCGATGTTTTTGATTTGTGACTTGTTAATCGCAGTTTCATTTACTAAAATTTGTGTGACTCCACCACTTATGATGGAAGTAAGTCAAAATCGACTCAATTGTGAGTTGAATTTGTGGCCGTGTGAGTATTTTGGTATCGTGCACTTCTTCTGTACTCATTCACCTCGTGCTAGCAGCTAATAAGAGATCCAGCCAGCCGCAGAGAAGAGAGGCAGAGAACCAGCAGAGAGAGTAAGCTCCTACCGATATCAACATCAACAACACAATCCAATCATTTTCCCGTTGTTTAGCTGTGATGACAAAGGAAACTCTCAATGGAAATGTTTTCGTTGGTTGAAAACTAGAAGCCAAGGCATTTTTATCATCGAAATTCCTTCACTGTGGCCGTTATTTTCGCAATTCAAACTTGTTTTGCTTGATGTCATGTTGAAATTAGAGCGACTTCGAACGAGAGCAATAATTTTTCGTGAGACTGATTCTCTCTCATTCACCCTTGCCGGAGAAAATTCATTCACACAATTTTGGCATGACGCATGAAAATGTCCTTCGGGGACACTTTCACGAGGGTTGAAGAAAACGAATCTGAATCAGATTGAATCGGCGCCGGTAGAAAAGGATTTTTACAGCACTAGCTCGCACTGGATCGATTCTTTTATCCTTGATTTGAAGTTCCTTCACAACTAGTCACCGCCAACACACGCGTAAAACACACCCTCTCCTTTCATCGGAGAAGATGCCGTCATCCGCCCACACACACTAGGGGGACCTGGAAATATGACGCTATTCAATTTACAGGCACCGTAAACACCACATTGATGTGTTTATTTTGCTTTGCACACACTGTTGCGTCAGTTCTGCTGTTTCGATGACGGCTGATGCAAGTTAACAAGTGTGAAAAAAAAGCCTGCATACCTATTACAAAAGATAATGTACAAACATTTATTCAGCTTTGCTTTCCCTGCTTGTCGTCCATTCGTCCTTTGATGGTTGACCGACGGAAATAGATTTGCACCTGTGCGGGGGCAACAGAAGGAGGAAGTACTCGGCGCGATTTTTCACATGTAGGTTACCTACGAAATGTGCTACAGATTGAATTTAAATAAGCCGAAAGGGAGTTGATCAATCAATCAGAATTGAATTCATCATCTTCTACATAAAAAAAACAAATATTGTTTCTTCATATGATACACAAAATCATCCCCACTTAGACGAAATTGAATATTGGAATTGAAAACATCACAGACGAAAATGAACATTCGAGGAATGAACGAAATCAAATAAAGACTTCAGCGGTGGCTCTGGTCAAGAAAATACTGTCATTTCAAAATTCAAATTCACGAAGATAGTTGGTCTGGCAGTTAATGTTGTCTTCATTTTAAGCTCATTTGAGAGAGCAGATGAATTGATTTTTACCGGCACTGCCCATAGTAATTTTTGAAGAGTTGTTGTTCTTGCAGTACAGACGATGACAGTCCACTGTGCGCAATGCAGAATCCAGCTAGGCGAGACGTTGACAGCTATCGGTACAATGACTATTGTATAGTGCAAACGGAAGAAGTGAGAAGTGAGTATACGTTAAGATGAATACGATTTTACGATTGATTCCAAGCACATATGACTGATTCCACGCCAAATCGGTCGGTCACCAAACTCAACTATCTTCGATTTTGATGAAACTTGGTACACGTCTTCGGTATGTTGAAAAAAAAAAAAATCCACTGGTGTTAAGATTATTTGGATTCAAGAGTAACTTTTGAGATGGGTGTATGTTTTTTTTTTCCAACATTTTACTTGAAAAATCGTAGTTCAAAAACCATTACATTTAGAGAAAAACTTTATATGGGGGAGTTGTAGAGAACTAAAAAGGCTTTGTAAAAAAAATGTACACTGAAAAAAAAAAATTTTTTCATAAAGAAAAATCGAAAATAAATACTAAAAATCAAATATAAAAAAAACATATTTTTAATATTTTTCAAATTTGTTTTGTGGAAATTTGAGAAAAAAAGACACGTTTTGAAAAAAACTCTAGGATGGACGCTCTTATAATAAAAAAGTTTTCCGAAGAGCGAACTTTGGTGCATATTTCAAATTTTGGTTATTCATTATTATAAATGAAAATTAATTATACAATATGATTTTGGAGATCATTAAAAACAATAATGATGATAATGATAAATCACCTGAACGCAACCGTTTTCGAGATTTTTCGGATTTTATTTCAATAGAATGAAAAAACATAAGAAAATTCGCTCTTTTCTTAAGTTAATCGAGATTTCCACCAGAAATGATAAATTTTCCAAGATCTTCATATTATAACGTTCACATTACTCTAATGTCCTCTTTTCTTTTGATATCAGGATGATAAGAAGACTCATTTGAAAAGAACAAGATAAATAGCACTATTGTTTTAATATTGCAATCAATATATTTATAATTGTTTTATGGCTGTATCGGTCGGGCCGCTCAGAGAATGAAGGGAGCGAATTTGCTAAAGCGATGAAAGTAACAGCGCGATAGATGTCGCAGGGGCGACAAGTGTGAAATGGACAGATGATGAAATTATGCGGAGGGTCATATAGAAGAAGCATATTAATCGAACTGCTGACTATTTTGCCAAGCTCCAACGATGTTAGAGGTCGGGTGTAGTGTGTGAAAACTACACTCCGAACAGTTCGGTGATGTAGCGATGAAAGTAACACATATTGTTTAAGGTAGGTAGACAAATAGCAGCTATAACGTATGTCAGGTATATCTTCTCATAAAAAAACAGCTAATGTACGCTGCCTGTAAACTACCAGAGATGTTTTATACCTGCATTTCCAAAGGTACCACAGCCAATATATATGCTCATACATAGTCGCATTCATCAGTAAAATCTATCTGAGTGAACTGAAAATGGAGTTTAACATGAAGAAGTGTTGTATGCCGTTTCCCACTAAACGGTGCTCAAAAAACCTTCGTAAATTAACCGAACAAAATGTCAAAAAACTCAAGTTTATGGGCAAAACACATTTGGACACTTCTTTGATGATTTGTGATAATTGTCGTTTGCATTTAAATAGAACGGAACAATCCCATGCTGCAATTTCGGAGCCTAGTGAGAAACCATCAATTACTAACATTATGGATCCACAACCATCTACATCACGGCAAGTAGACTTGTATGGTCTCGAGGAAACGCCATCGGCAATATCATTAATGTCAGTGCCATCTGATAGCAGTGTGCAAGATTATTCAAGGCGCCATAATATTGAGCTATTTAACAAGGGCGTAGCTGGAATCAACGTTTCGCCAATATCGGCTAAAAAGTTCCTGAACGTAAATTATGCCCGCAATAAGTTCAAAGATGTTTCAAACGGCATTCGGACACACATATTTGGACACACATATTTGGGGATCAAACTGTTTTCGAATGACGAAGAAGGCAGGATTCATAATATATATAAAAGCAATCAATAGTTTATATAATGTTTATGTAATATTATCAATGACCGAGACTAATAAATGGTATATATAAATATAAATCCAACCATAATTCATTATTTTTGTCTTATAACTTTAAGTGAAGCTTTTTCAATCGACGAGCTGTTAAGAGTAAGTAAGAGGCACATACATGTGTTTTAAAAAGGCTAAAAACACAAGAGAAACAATCGTTAGCTATTGTTGTTTTAATATCACGAGTAATTTATGAAAAGGGCGTATTTTTTGAGGTTTTGAAATTTTATTGAAAGAAAATCAGAAATATCTTGAAAACGGTTGCGTTTACGTGGTTTATCATTATTATCATTATTGTTTGTAATGATCTCCAAAACCATATTGTAACATCAAAATTTATTTATAAGAATGAATAACCAAAATTTGAAATATACACCAAAGTTCGCTATTTGAAAAACTTTTTTATTATAAGAGCGTCCATCCTAGAGTTTTTTTTAAAACGTGTCTTTTTTCCTCAAATTTCCATACAACAAATTAAAAAAATATTAAAAATATGTTTTTTAGATATTTTATTTTAGTAATTATTTTTGATTTTTCTTGATGAAAAAAAATTTTTTTCTGTGTATATTTTTTAAGAAAGGCTTTTTAGTTCCCTACAATTCCCTTATATAAAAGTTTTCTCTAAATGTAATGGTTTTGAACTACGATTTTTCAAGTAAAATGTTGGAAAAAACACATACGCCCATCTCAAAAGTTACTCTTGAACCCAAATTATCTTAACACCAGTGGAATTTTTTTTTCCAACGTACCGAACTCATGTGCCAAGTTTCATCCAAATCAATGATGATCGGGTATGATTTTTGGGATTTCCGGCACATTCTGGATGGAATCCCTCATATATTGAAATTTAATTGAATTTATATAAATCTTGTTCGGTTGGATAATTATACCTTTGAATTTGTCATATTTAGTTTACTTTATTGACTTATAATCCTATTTTCTTAACGATAGACTTCGTTGTTAGTGTCAGACCACAACGTGTGCTCACTCATCGATTAATTGTAGAGCGAAGTGTGGTTAGGTAAAGACAGGTATATTTCATAAGTTAACGTAAATTATAACGAATATTTTTGCTCCAGGTTGCAACGACGGTAACCCTGTAGTGCGTGCTCGATAGGCCTTGTCACGGGTTGGGTTATGCCAAATTTATGAAAACACACGAATACTATTTTTCCTAAAACTTATAATAAAATTACTCAACCTTTTAGCTTTGAGCTGCTTTTACAAACGATACTGAAGGCCTTTTTACTTGCCCCAACATCCTCAAAGATTTGACACCAGGATGCAATCGAGCAACTCCGACGACTGCGGAAAATGCGATCGACCGAATTCTGCTGATATTGGAATGGTAGCGTGTGAAGGGTGTAGTGTATGGTACCGCTACTCGTGTGCGAAAGTATCGCCAGGAGTCGAGAAGCGTCCATGGAAATGTATTACGTGCCTCGACCACCCGAAGGATGCAACTGGTGCTACAAAGAAAGGTGGTAACAATTCAGCGGCGACATCGACTGTCCTCGATGCGGTTCCAAGTGAGATAAAGTTAAGCAACGCTATTCACAATCAGATTACAGAGAAGAACTTGAGTGACCCCAAAGTGGCACCAAATGAGAAATCGAAGAGAGTAATACTACCCCGAATAGAAATCCGGAGGCTACACTGCCAGCAAAACCAAGACGTGAGGAGAAAGGTTCTGCCAAATCCTGCACTTACTCTGCAAGAGCTCGAGCGCTACTAGCATAACAGCTGGAAGGTGAGCGGCTGCTGAAAGAACAGAAGTTGTTGGAAGAACGAGAAGCTTAAAGGAGGAACGGATCCGATTGAAAAAAGAGAACCAGCTTAAGGAGCAGGAGCAACGCGATCAAAGGAGTTCGCGATGCAAGAGAAGTAACTGCGAGAAAAGTTCCTTTTGGAAGAGAAGATAGCAGATGACAACAACCACAGCAAATCTAGTGCCCCTGAAATCTTAAAGAGAACAAAGGCGAGGATAGAAAGCCAGCAGGATCAGAGCAAGCGATATGTAGATGCGGAGTCTCCAGAAGCAGAGCGACGATGTGGAAGAAAGGCGCAGCGTACCCGATTTAAATGTGCCCACTGGTTCGCACGGGGTGGTGCCCAGCGCCGATCAATTACCAGCGAGGCATGTTTGGCCAAAGCAGCTACCTTTTTTCTCTGGAGACCCAAAAGAATGGCCTATATTCGTTCATAGCTACGGGATAGCCAACGTCGCTTGTGGTTTCACCGACGTGGAGAATATTATTCAACTTCGGGAGGCGAAGCTCGGTGAGAGATGCAGTCGTCACGAAACTGATGTTTCCGCATTATGGGAACGCTGCGACGATTATACGGCAGACCGGAACTACTGGTAAAAAATCTGCCTAATAAGGTTCGTCGGGTAGATTGATGCCCAGAACAACTAGAAAGGATAATCAACTTCGGATTGATCATTGAACAGCAGTGCGACCACTTGGAGGAAGCGAATTTTCAAGGTCATCTGTCCAACCCCACACTGCTTGGTGAGCTGGTGGAAAAACTACCTGCGACTATTAAACTCGAGTGGGCGAGGTTCAAGCGAAGGCACGCCGATCCGACGCTGAAATATTTTGGCATGTTCATGGAAGAATTGGTGAATGATGCTAGCGAGATTACGTCTGCGATCCAGTTGAAGTCAACGCTTGTTAAGGGAGACAAGGGCAGGGCTTGAGAGAAAGGACATCTTTATACTCACGAAGAAGTGGAAGAGGTACAGAATGACACTCAAGAACGACAGCCCTGCCCCATATGCGGAAAATTCAGCAGATGGGATTGGAAGCTCGTTTGAAAGCTGTCGAACGTTGGAAATTGTGCGAGGTCTGTTTGTACGATCATTGCCAATGGAGATGCCGATCGAGAATTCGATGTAATGTTCCTAATTGTCGAGTTCGTCACCATCCGTTGCTCCATCGTCCTGAACAGCAACATCATCAGCAACACGGACGAGCTTCAGAGTGCAACGCTCACGAGCAGACGCAGAGATCGGTCATTTTTAGAATAATCCCTGTAACGTTGTTCAATGGAATTCGGAAAAACATTCGCCTTTTTGGACGTAGGTTCCTCCTTGACGTTCATCAAGGCTTGCCTGGCCCGACAAATAGGTGCAGAAGGTGTTACGGAACCATTGGAACTAGGACACGAGCTCTTCACAGCGAGGATAGAGAGCACTTCGAAGCGAGAGAGCTTTGAGATAGCCGGCCGAGGACTGCCACAGCGTCACGAGTTGAAAAATGCTCATACCGTGAAGGAACTCAACTTGCCAAAGCAGAGGTTGACAATCGAAGAACTATCCGAGCGATTTGCTCACCTTCGGAATCTTCCTATTCCATCCTATTCGGAGGTTGCCCCCAGAATTATGCTTGGTCTAGAAAAACTTGCTTTTTTTGCTCATCTGGACCAGGAGAACCCATCGCCGTGAAATCGTTGTTAGGATGGTCCGTGTACGGGCCAGAAGAAAGTGAACGATTGGAGAAAGGATTTGTGAACGTCCACAAATGCACCTGCGACGATGATCTTGAATTGAACGATTTAGTTCGGTTACAGTTCATCATAGAAGAAGTGACAACCGGGACGAGTCCACCGAGCAGAAACGTGCCCTCGAGATTTTGGAAAGTACTACGAAGTTCGTGGATGGAAAGTATGAAACTGCTCTTCTGTGGAAATCTGATGACATCGAACTACCAGATAGTCTTCCTATGGCGATAAAACGGTTGAGAAGCTGAGCTCAACTGGCGAAGGACATCAACCTGCGCATCAACGTTAACCAACAGATTCTCGAATATACGCAGAAAAGCTACATCCATAAAGCGACCGAAGAACAGCTGATTGAAATCAGTCGAAGGCCAGTTTGGTATTTACCGCTGGGTTTAGTGACGCACCCGAAAAAGCAGAAGAAGCGATTGGTTGGGGATGGCAAAGCCCAAGTGAACGGGGTCTCACTCGACTCGCAGCTTTTGAAGGGCCCCAACTTGCTGGTAGCACTTCCATTATATGTAAGTTTCGAGAAAAGCCCGTGGGATTCGGAGGCGACATAAGAGAAATGTTTTTACAGTTGCAGATGAGAACCTTGGACAAATATTTTCAATGCTTCTTATTCCGCTTCGATCCCCGACATAGTCCTGAAGTCTACATCGCAGATGTCGTAATCAAGGTTGCGGCTTATCATTTTTGACTTATCCATATTCATTTGCCGAAAGCTCTTCTCAGAAGCTCAATTTCAAAATATAATGTATGATGAACTTATGGTGCTTGAGTAGACCTACAACTTGGTCTAACAATACATAGCTCTATCTCTTATATCTGAGGAATAAGAGCGTATATTCGCAGTGATCTTCGCGATGAAATTCGCGGTGAAGATCACGCGATTATCATCGTGAAGATCACTGTGAATATACGCTCTCATGTCGAAGATATAGGAGTTAGAACAATGTACTGTTAAACAAAGTTGTAGGTCTACTCATGCAGTACAAGTTCATCATACATCATATTATCAAATCGACTCTCTGAAAGGAGATATTGGCAAATGAATATGCCTGAGTCAAAAATGATAAGCCGCAACCCTGGTCGTAATGTTTGGCGCTACATGTTCGCCATGCGTCGCCCAGCATGTAGTGAGAGTCAATGCCGAAAAATGAGCGCACGAATTCCCTTTGGCTGCTGCAGACTGCTGGCTGGATGTGCAAGTGAGGACTTTTCATGCTCGTGGAGGGTTTTAAATGAGGAATTGGGTTAGCAACAGCGTCGAAGTATTGGAAGTGCTCGGTCTCACGTCTTCTACAACCTCGGAGGACAGATGGGAACGAGTCCTAGACATGCTATGGCACCCAGAATCGGACACTCTGATGTTTCCTATGGAGCCAGGAAACCATCTACAAGCCTACTTGGATGGAAGACAACGACCGACGAAGCGCATTGCTCTAAGAATCATTATGAGTCTTTTTGACCCCCTTGGGTTGTTAGCAACGTACCATATCCACGGTCGAACGTTAATTCAGAACCTTTGGCGAAGTGTGGTGCAGCGTGACGAAGAGAGGAGAGACGAGGAGTACGAAAAGTGGAACCGCTGGAAGAAGCTGCTGCCCGGTATAGCTGACATGCACATCCCACGTTGCTACTTTGAAAAGGTGAAACCCCCTCTGCATCAAACGCTGCAGTGCCACGTTTTTACCGATGCCAATGAGAACGGGAACGGCTGCGCAGTATATTTCCGCATGATAGACGACTCCGCAAGTTGTTGTTAAGGTTAATCGTTGTATTGCTCGAGGTTTTTGGACATACCGACAAAGATTTTTCATTGGGGCCTCACGACTGAGTCCAAATTTAAATTGGCCTCAGCTACGTTCTTCATTGTTGTAACGATGGGATCTGATAACGGCAGAAATCGTTGAGTGGCCAGATTCCTCTAGGTAAAAATAGCTGTTGTCACAAATCCATCGAATGCCTACAAATAATGTCCAAATGAATGTCCAAATAATGTACAAATAATTAATGTCCGCACCTTGCAACACCCGCAAACTAGTGAACTGCATCAGATGTCTTCGCGTATATCGTTTCTAAATTGATCAACATGTCTTTTGTAGTCGACTTTTCACGAACGATTTGGAAGCACTCGTTCGATACAAGAACTTCGACTTCAACTTCTGGAGCCAATGTTTGGAGTTTACTTCGAATCAAGGGAGATCTGTTAGGTGTGATCAAGAAAACAATCCGTTCATTCCGTTGGGGAAAAGACTGCCAGTAGGGAGATTCAAGAATGTTAATTTGCTTTGGTTGGCTATTTCCTATGCACACTAGAAAAGTTCAGTATGTCAGGTAATTACGGATGGTGGGATAAGTTTTGCCACCGATTTTCCAGCTGTCTGGAAGTCCTAGTGCGTTAGTATGCTTTGAAATTAACCAGCCTGCCGAATTCCAAGTGATGACGAACAGAACCTTTCAGAGAGTGGCAAAATCTCTATGCTGTAATCGAGATGGTTGAGTTGATCTTCAATTGACCATCTAGGCCATTATTTTGTAGCTGTGCAGAGCAGCGGTATCCGTTTGTTCTTGTTTATGGTCAGGGATGAAGATACTGTGTATAAGTCATAACACGCTCTAGACCAATTTCACGTGTGTGCTATGCGAGGGCATGTTTTGTAATTTGTAATTTGTTAGTATAGAGCTTATATCAAGTCAAGGAAAAAAAACTATTTGGAATAACTAGAAATTAGAAGAAAAATTAGTATTTTCCATTTCATTCCAACTACCTTTGCTTATCTCGACAGATACGCGTATTTTGTCTAAGGTCTGTATCCGCAATAATCCGAACACTTCAAAACATGAATAAAACATAAATTTCGCATTATATTTCCGTCGTAGTTGTTTATTTCAGATTCATGGGATGTGTTTTAACACTTCGTGAAGATAAAACATAGTTATTCGGTATTTGCAAAACCTTTTCGAACTTTGCGCTTAACTCCGTCAATTAGGGTTTGTACAGACTCCTCAAAAATCGTAGAAGCCGTCTTTGTCCAAATTTGCTGGAAGTTTTTGATGTCTTTGATTCCTTGCTTCTTTCCAGAAAGCTTCCGCTACATCAGAGCCCAATATCTCTCGATTTGTCGTAGCTCTGGGCAATTTGGCGGGTTTGATGTTTTTGGTACAATGTTTAGCACAGTTTTAGCATAGTGGCATGATGCCAAATCGTGCCAGAACAAAGGTTTTTCTTTGTGACTTTTGATGAAGGGTAGCAATCGCTTCTGCAGACACTCTTTCTGATAGATCTCCTTGTTGATTGTACCTGTAGTGACGAAAGATTTACTCTTTTTGCCACACGTGCAAATTGCTTGCCACACAAGGTATTTTTTGGGAAATTTCGATGCCTTCTTCGTTCTGAAATGCTCAGCTGTAGCATTTCCGGCCATAGCAGAATAAAAAGCCAGCACTGGAAGCTGCTTGAAATCCTCCAGGACATAAGTTTCATCGTCCATAACAACGCATGAAAACTTCGTCAAATATTCGTAGTACAAACGTCGTGCCCGTGATTTTGCTGCCAAGTTCTGTTTGTCGTTGCGATTTGGAACTGTTTTTACTTGATACGACTTAAGTCCCGAACGTTGTTATGATTTTTGGACAAAACCAGGCGACATCACTATTTTACGAGCCACCGTTCGAATGGAGCGATTTGTGTTTTTCGTTAATATCCTTTTAACCTTTCGGTCCATGGTTAGGCAAATCCAATGTTTTTGCAAGGTCCCGTATTGGCAAGTCAGGATTTGCCGTACGCCCGTACAAAATTCGCTCGCGCACTTGTTTTTCTTTCGTCGCCATCTTGAATACTAAACATGAAATGTAAACATCAAGCATAGTCTTTTTCATCATAGACTCTCAGCTATACCACAGTGAAATTTTTCATTCCTACGTGCAACATTTCAAAAGTTGCAATGATTTGAAGGTGTCTGGATTAATGTAGATACAGATTTTGAAATGTGCAGACTTCTTCAGTGTCTGGTACTAATATTTGGAATAATACATTTTTGGATGCACTAAAGGGTGATACGGTCAAAATTTGGTCAAAGGAAAACGCGTGTAAATCGGTGAAATCGTTTATTTAAAAAATCAAATTAAATTTCTTTTTCAGGTTCAATTAGTATAAAATTCAGGAAAAATATTCAGTTAGGCTTCCGCTTTTCCAAATCCGAATTTCCGGGCCGTACGCTTGACCCCTGCAATCAGATTTTGTACAGCCACCTTGTCCACCTTCTTCGCCGCAGAAAGCCAGTTTGCCTTGAACTGCTGCTCGTCCTTAGCAGTTTTTTTTTTGGTCTTCTTTAGGTTCCGTTTGACAATAGCCCAGTATTTCTCAATTGGGCGGAGCTCTGGCGTGTTGGGAGGGTTCTTGTCCTTGGGAACCACCTGCACGTTGTTGGCGGCGTACCACTCCATGGCCTTTTTACCGTAATGGCAAGATGCCAAATCCGGCCAAAACAGTACGGAACAACCGTGTTTCTTCAGGAAAGGCAGCAGACGTTTATTCAAACACTCTTTCACGTAAATTTCTTGGTTGACAGTCACGGAAGCTATGAAAATGCTGCTTTTCAAACCACAGGTACAGATGGCTTGCCAAACCAGATATTTCTTGCGAACTTTGACGGTTTCGTGTGCTTGAAAATATCTGCTACCTTTCCCTTCCTTTGCCGTATAAAACTCCTGTCCCGGAAGCTGCTTGTAGTCGGCTTTGACGTAGGTTTCGTCGTCCATTACCACGCAGTCAAACTTCGTCAGCATCGTCGTGTACAGCCTCCGGGATCACGCTTTGGCCGATCGTATTTTGTTTATCATCGCGATTTGCAGTCACTACCTTCTAGTAAGTCGATAGTCCGGCTCGTTTTTGGCTCGATGCACGGTTGTAGACGATACACCCAGCTTATTTGCGGCATCTCGGAGAGATAGGTTAGGGTTTCGCTTGAAACTACCGGCAACTCTCTTTGTCGTCTCAGCGGCTTCCGGTTTTCGATTTCCCCCCGATCCAGACTTCCTGGCTGTCGACAAACGTTCCCCAAACACTTTAATTACATTTGTAACGGTTGATTTGGCAACTTTTAGCGATTTTGCCAACTTTGCGTGCGAGTAGCTCGGATTTTCGCGATGCGCGAGCAAAATTTTGATACGCTGCTCTTCTTGCTTGGACGGCATTTTGACAACTGAAGAGTGAATTCCAAAATCAAAATAGGAGCAACATTCTACACACACACCTTCAGAATGAGGGGTGTTCAGGTTTTTTAAATGCAAAATTGAAAGAAATACGTCAAGTTGATATTGGCCAAATTTTGACCGTATCGCCCTTTAATGACTCAACAGTATTGCGGATCAATGTGACAGAGGAAAACAAAGGAAATTTGAGTAAGTAACTGAAGAGAAAAAAAATGGCTAAAGGAAACTTGTTGGGTTTAAATGAGGCTTTTGATAGCGGTTTTGAATGATGTTAGTGTTGGCTTTTGCGTCAGTTCAAGCGGTAGGCCGTTCCAGCAGGTGGTTCCGAACACAAACAGGGTTTTGCCACTTGACGATGAGTGCCTTGGGATGATAAAGCAACGAGATGTAGTCTGGTTGGTTCCCGCAGTATGCTTGTCTCATCAACGTAAAGATCCGTAGTTGATACTTCGAGGGCAGATCGTGTCCCAGAATCGACTTTAGGACAGCTACCGTAGAGCCACGTCATCGGAGGTTGAAGGCAAATCGTACAGCAGATTTGTAGCACCGATGCAACTGCTCCTTGCGGCTGGCAGTAAGCCCAGGGTAGTACACAACATCACCATATGTAAAAATGGGTACTAGCTTTTACCTTGTTGGTAGAGACGGTACCGGAGAGCATCGGCGGAACGTGCGCAGTGTGTTGCATGTTTTCTTGAGTACATCGTTTACCTGGTGATACCACGTCAGGTTGTTATCGAGCAGCAATCCTAGATTTGTTACTTTGGTGGACAAAGGTACTAGTTCACAACAGCAAGAAATAGGTGTTTGAGGAATTATAGTTCCTGTTCTAGTGAAGACTGTTGCCTGAGATTTCTTTGGGTTAGGGAAAAGCTTGTTGACCATAGCCCAGTTAGTTATTGATTCGAGCTCCACGTTGATTGCTTGGGTTAGCATATCAATGTCTGCCACAGGTGCGGAAATGTACACCTGTAAATCGTCGGCATATAGATGGTAGCTGCACTTCAGAGACGATAATAGGCTGTTGATGTACAAACTGAACAACAGCGCGCTAAGGCAAGACCCCTGTGGGGTACCGTCAAAGACACTACGTTCACCAGACCCGACGTCGGCCAAGCGAACCGACTGTTTCCGACGTGCCAGGAAAGATGCACTAGTATGAGGCATCGCGAAGTTTTGCTTCCAGGATCCGGTGACTGACACAGTTGAACGCCAGGGAGAAATCAACAAGGACCATAACGGTGCAATGATCTCTTCCGAAACCATCATAAATATCATGAACAACTTTAGTCAGGGCGGTGGTCGTACTGTATCCCTTGCGATATCCGGATTGGTGTTTTGCGAGTAACGGTTCGTGTTGATTGTCGAGATGTTCTGGTGATTTGAGCCAGTAGGGTCTTTTTCCAGCTACCTTCGAGATGGCAGGCAGCACGCTGATTGGTCTATAATCTTTAGGATGGATCGGATTCGGATGGGAATTGGCGTAATCATTTGCTTTTTGCCAGTTGGACGGGAAGGTCTTCAAGTCGATGATCGCATTGAAAAGATGAGAAAGTGCAGCTAGTATGAAGGGACAAAGAAGTTTGATGAAGCGATATCGGGATATCATCAGATCCGGTAAGCGTTGATATTACATTTCAAAGATCTTGCGACAGACATCGTCGTCGTTCGTATGTCGGAAGTCAAATCTTGGTCCACCATGATCTACCGCAGTCCGATGCGGCAGGTTCAGTGGATGGCCTGGGTTGGTTCGTATTTTGCAGCTGTCTATCACCTTCACTGAAGAAGACGTTCAGTTCATCAGCGTTAGTCCCTTCAACAGTTGAGCCTTTTGTATTGTTGTGAATCCTTCCCTTTCGCAGGATGCACCACAGCTTTTTTGCAGGCGGTTGTGGTCGAAATGCAGTTCAGCTATAAGCGCTTCTTAGCTGCGAAAATAAGAGACTCGGCCCTGTCGCTCTTCATGATGTAATCCAGCCACTGGTTCTCCACCACGCACTCTGGATTGCGCAAATACTTGGTATACACCAAATTCCTAAACTCTACCGCTCTTTTGATTTCTTCCGTTATCCAGGGTGTTTGCTTGTCGCGCAGGACAAGGTGCATGATGTTGAAGTAGGTGTTTCAAGAGTTAGACATTTTTTCATGTTGTTCCCACAAATTAGAAGGAATTACAAATTAATAAGAGTTGTTCTTGGTCATTATATTTGTATAACTGCGGTTTCGGCTCGGAATTTAAAAAGTGTCACATCTCTCCTGTTTATAACCATGGTAATCTAATATGTCCGCAATAGTTTCGATATGGAGATTATGGATTAGACGTATGTAGGTTGTAGCTTGAAGTGCTGAAAACCAGAATTCGCATTATGGAGGCTTGATAGACTTGATTTACCGGTGGGTGTAAGAGAACAACTTTGAAGCTAACCAACTGTTGTCCCTTGATAAACCAATCAATCCGTAAATCGCAACCCCTATATTCAAGAACCAGTTTGATCGCAGTCGCGCACAACAAACAGGTCCAATCAATGACAAAAAATCCTCACAAAGAATACCTACAACAAATTTCGACCCGATGTGTCATCGATAAAGAGCACAACCACACAATCTCACCGCTTGCACACTTCACTCCATCTCTGGCTGTCAGTTCCACCGCAACCCATCCACCACCATGCAGAGCACAGCAAAATTCACGGACATCAAAACAGCACCACCATCAGTCACCAGGGCCACCAGCCACTTCCAGCTGTCAGCTGCTGCGCGGATGGTATGACGACAGACCAATGACTGTCATCTCCATATGCAAGAAGGAACTAGTTCCCAATTACGCAATTTCCCTCACCCAAGGATAAATCCCAACGAATCGATTCCCGTCCCGCACGTCCCGCTGTTGATTCCGTTACGAACAAAAATTACGCCTTCTCGAAAAAATCCAGCTCCGATCGATTTTTTCGATCCCCGTCTCAACAAATTTCCAACCAGCCATCTTTAATCATCACAACTTTTCAAGGAAAATTTTTAACTATCTTCATTTTTGACGGCTGAATTTCTACTCCAATGGAGGTTCTGCAGTCCCGAAACGGTCACAATCTTAAGAACGATTCCTTCTTAGTGAAAAAGATTCCCTTGAGAACGGCGTGTGAGTACTACAGCAAAAATCCGCAATATGTGGTCGTTTTTCCTCCTCCCGTTGAAACTGGTGGCACTCTGGTGAACGTACTTGGCACTTGCTAGGCACCAAACACTGGGCAGCAGCAAATCGGGGCGGATTTTTTTCTGTTAGCGTCGTAACTTTTTCACTGTTTTTCTTTTCCCGAGATCACAGCTGACGCGGGTGAGAATTTTTCCTAGCTTCCACACGGGCAGAGATGAAACACTTGCACACGTACCAACCAGAGGTTTTCCGCGGATGGTCGAGAAAAACGACGGAAAAAACGGATAACAAACGCTCAACCGAGATCAATCGACGACGATGTCTTTTCTGCGATTTTTCTTTTTCTCGAACACCAACGCAAAAGCGTAGAGCTCCACCAAAAATTAAAATCGAAACTGACTGACGGTCGAAGCCTTTCTGACAGAAGATCGATCAGGGAAAGTTGCTGTCCGTTGCGCAAACAACGCGATTAGGTCAACTTTTGGCAGCTTGATAGACTTGCAATGTGTAGGAATTTTCTTTGACTTTTTTATTCGCTCGGTTCTGACAGTTCAGTTTGAAAATCAAAATCGTATCAGTCAAAACAAAATTTTGAAAGGATTCATTTTGGTTCGGGAATTTTCACAAGTGCAGAGCAGAGTTCTTCGCTGTAAAATGAGTAAATCAAGGCCGTATTTTTGCAATTGTGTCCGGATTGTGCGCCTCATCAGCGAGTTTCTTCGGAAAGTTGAGTTCCCTCGGACAACAACTGGCAGAAAATGTTGGCAACAAAGAAGTAAGTACAACCCCGTTAAAAATAATACGGGCCTCAGGCAGCAACATTCCTGGGTCAGGGCTGCCATTTATTTTAAAACAATGATCAAAACTTTATTTTTCTTAATTATAGAATATAAATCTGTTTAAAGTTATGTAATAATTAAGTAATTAATACGTAAATAATATGAAATTATTTAATATAAATTAAAACTATATCGATTTTTCGTCTTGTTGAAAGTCGTATTGCCCACGTATTATTGGTTGTGCAAAACGCTTCAAATTTTACTTTAGTAACGCAACAACCTTAGTAATATTCAATTTAATGTTCACCTTCAGCATAGTGTTGCTTTCAAGTTGTGCCTTAACCGACTGAGCTAGGTACCCAAGTTATCATGAAGCTGTATATAGATACATCAAAATTGCATTACATCACGATGCTTTAGGGTATACTCAACCAATTAATCTTATGAATTTCATAAGGTTCAACTTATAAACGATGCTTTGGAATTTCATAAGACTGACTTATGAATGGATTTTGTTTCACGAGGACGTTCTTGTACGCTTTTCCTGATTACATGTGTTGATATATACTAGTGGGCTAGTCACTGGACTCATAACCTCTACGTTCAAAGTTCGAATCAGGTTGCTACATATTTTTTATTTTCAACATCATTATATTTCATAAGATAAAATTATGAAATTCATACTGATTTCTTATAGCAAATCCAATGCAATCTTTTGAATATCGAAAGTTTGTTTCCTGCTGAGTGTATGCGCTAGGGTATTAGGCAAGTATAAATATCGGACGTGCGTCTTTAAGCGTCCAAAAATTACCCCACTCCTGTCAAAATTAATGCTAGCGCACAAGCTTTCTATCTGAGTCTGAAAAACGTGTATATTTAGGGCATCGTTCCCTTTTCAGCCATTAAATTCACTGCTCCTACTGAAATGTTTCATTTGCATTTTGAATGCTACATAATAGCTTTGGATATTTAAAAAAATCATCAACAATGTCTTAATTTCTATTTGAGTTAAGATCATTTCCCTTTTATCCGTGTTAAAATGTTATTTCACACAAGCATATGCATCTTTACGTAATATTTGAGGGACACCCGCATAATCACAAACCATTCGTGGTCCTTTTCCCCCATTGTTTGACGACCGTTTCCGTTACTGTTGACGACATTTGCGCCTTAAAGTTGAAAACTATAAACTAACAATCTCCTATAACAGTTTGGCACAAAAAGCCATCCAGATGGTAAAAGGCCAAATAACAATATGCTGAATAGGCGGTTAAGTTAGGTTACCATAAAATATTAGAAATTTTCACGAACAAAATTTCTTGCTGTACTCTTTGCCAAGGAAGTTGGTATATAATCCAGACCGAGTGCAGTCAATAAAAAAACACTTTAAACGAATGCCGGTTGCGGGAACGCCTCGTGAGAGAAGAGAGAAATGGAATTGCAGAATATAAAGAAGGCATTATTTCTACTAGCTTGCATCGTTCTAGAAAAACACATTGTGTCACAGAAAAACAGACTTAACACCAAGAACAAATTGCCTTACAATACATCGTCATAAAATTTACATTGCTGACTTAATGACGAGACTTAACACCAAGAACAAATGGCCTAACAATACGCGGACATAGATAGAAATTTAGATACGTTAAAAATACTAGCGCTTATCGGAAGGCCGCTACTGCCCATTTTTCGAGGGGCAATTCCCAACCATTGGTTGCTGAATAGAAAAATACCGTCGTTCAAAATAAAATACACGAAAATTCGTTGATACGCGATGCAGAAGAAACATGCAGTAAAAGTTCGAAAATCGGAAAATGCAAATTTTCGGTCTTATACTGAAAACTGCACAAAAAACCCTTTATTGAGCCCCAAAATTAACCAAAGCCTAAGAACACACACAAAATACATCATGCAAATTAAATGACATTTAGATATATCCACCTTGCATCAGTAATTAGTAGACATGGAGTGGTTGTTTTATCTAGTTAAATTTAAATCATAATTAAACTGTTAGTAAGCTTGTTGTATGGTTTAACCATTACGGAGAAAAACTGCTATTTATATTTCATGCGCTCCCTAAATTTACCTACATTGCACAGCAAGCCATTTGTAATTAAATGCTTTAGAAACCCTATTCCCATGCCTGCTGTGAGATTTCAAAGACGCCACTAAACAGAAAAGCAGATAATTTGTAACATGCTAGTCTTTTGACCTCAGAATAAAGTTGTTGAGAATTTGAAAACTTATATTTTTCACATACTTGCTTCCAAAATCTGCACATGACTAGGGAGAGGATTTCTGTTGAAGAAAAGCAGGGCAAATAAAACGCCTGGTGGTGGAGGTATGACATCTGGTATGGCAAAACATCTGGTCGATATTCGCCTTCCGCCACATCAATGACTTGCCTTAACTAAAGTGTTTTATAATCAGTTAAGTACCGCAGAAGCATGGCTCAAATTGCAATCTTCAATCAACATTTCTTTACTTTTGGTACAAGTGTGATTCTTTAAATGTAAACACTGAAATAATAAAATTGTTAAACAGCGGTCATTGTTTTTAATTATTTATGTTTGTATTCTCCGATGCGCATTGATAACAATTATGATGTGAAGGATGTTTAACTCATCACCAAGAATATAAGAGTGAACATTAATGTTTTTGCTAGAATAGAAAGATGAAGAGAAAGTGTTGAAAGTTCCCGGAAGTGTGCATGACGGTTGGCTATTTCCAACAGATGTTTTGAGGTGGGCGAAAGACGTATGTACAGTGGTACTCAGTTAAAGAAGACGTCATCTTTGCTATCCCCACCGCAGGTGAGATGTGCTGGGATTAAATCCGCCTTCCAGCAAGGCTGCGGATTCTTTTCGCCACTCTTTTTCAATGATTTGGGCCTCCGGTGGCCTTTCGTGTTTGCTATTTCACTCGCTTTTCGCCATTCACTTTTTCACTTCGCACGTTATCCATGACAGAAGACGTTGTTTTCATTTCGAAAGACAAGGACTTGCCAGTCTCAGCGAAATAAAGGGCAGCGTGTGTTTAAGGAAACTGTCATCAGTAACTGGCGGTTCCAGTTGCGGCGTCATCGTTAAGCGTTTCATCCGGTACGGCAATCATGCTGTTCGGTAACTTGTACCTACGGAACCGTCTGTACGTCCGGTGCGTTTGGCAGCATCCGATTCTTCTAAACCATTTAGAATCTTCAGCCTCATTGCTCCTCCGCGCTACATCATCGTTCGTAAAAATAATGTCACCGTCGGTTTCTCCGACATTTTATGAACCGTTTCAGTTCTTTTGGCCGTGACGAATGCCTGTATTTCCGCAGAACGCTATAATTTTTCATTCGGTGGACATTTTCGGTACGAAATGATTGAAACAGCTGCTGATTATAAAACGTTCCAGTCCCCAATTACACACTGAGCTATTTATGTACCGATTTGAGATTAGGCTTATAAATCCCCAATAACTGGTCCAATTATATTATGATTGGATAATCCTTCATGGAATATGATAAACAATGCCTGAAACCACATAGGTATTGAGTTGAAAAATAACGCCGTTACAAGACCAAAACCGGACAGACCATTAAGTGCCGCTTGCATTCTATGCGTCGATCTGGTGCAGTATCAAATCCATATATGCGTCTGAAGATAGAGCAGGATCGATGACATCTGGTAGTATTTGTTTGAACCGTGAAGTATATTCAAAATTACGCTAAGTCTCCATTCCCACTATAAAGTGCACAATTTTAGCAGAACATGTATTTATTTAGCATCTTCGAATCCCGCCATAGATATAAATTAGCTACAACGGCACCATGCAGTCAAAGTTGGTAGCTTGCGCAACTTGCTGATTGAACACGCGTTGTCGATCTTGACTTATACACCATTTATCAGTCAATTTAATAAAGAAGAAAATAAGTTGTTAGATTTCCGGAGGCTTATTCCGCATTCTTTCGCAACTGTGCTTTTGTTTGCCAGAAAGAAAGTGGTTTTCTTCCGAGCAACTCGGCGTGCTGGGGAAGTGATATTTCTGCTGCGTCATTCATTATCAAACTTTTCTTTGATTCTGAATATTATGGTAAATGGAGCAAATTTTAAAATACTTATTAGTTTTTATTTTCGTTCATCTGTTGTAAAGATATATTTTTGGAAGGTCATTAAATTCCCTTCGTATATCCACTTTTTATTATTTATACAGTTATATGTGATCAATAATTGTAACCAATTGTAATGATTTTCCACATACAAAGACTTATTTCTGAGTTGTGCTAATATAATTCTTTTCTTCATTTTTCCACTACCATCATATAGAAACATCCTGAATATTGAATTCAATTCAATGCAGCAACGAATACGTCGGTGTCTCTGTACTGTTTGAAAACGTAAGGAATAGCACATGAACACATTTCCCACCGCGAGGCCAACCGGTCAGTAAAGCCCGTCGTTCCAGGCCAAAAATGTATTTAGATTGATTGCTAAAGTTAAATTAATCTGCTATGATTTTGAACTTGATTCAGTTTCCATTAAAGCCCATTCCTTCGCCGTAATACGTAACTGATTAATATTAAAATAATATCAATACACATCCACTATATTATGTTCAGAATGATGTGTTTTTATGTTTTCAATACAGGCAAGAAATCAATTCACGTCTTGTACTTATGTTTGATTTTTAGTACCATCTTGGCGTAGTAAAAATAAAAGTAATAGGTTCATTCTAAAATATAATATGCTGCTTAATAATAATAATAACAACAATATTGTAATAATAATAGAAGGCATTTTATCAATGCTTTTTACGAACGCCAACAAAGAGCAATTCTATTTTTTTTATTTGCTTGATTATGTCGTGAAGTTTGCTTTGATGACTGGTTTCATCTCTCATCGTAGTATAAATACCTTTGGTGTTACCACCTTTGGGTGAATTGGAACTCATGACGCTTACAGAAAATATGGATGTTGACAAATTAATTACTTTCCATACATATTTGTTTATCTCTTCAGATGGTTTCGTGATCATGGCCGAGACGTTAGCTCATAAGATACTTTCAAAATTTTCCGTTATCATTTTCGTTCCATGAGTTATTGATAAACTGATGATTGATGACGCTGGCATAACCTTTTTTTATTGCCGATACCGCGAGCGACACAGCTCAGCGAAACACATCAAAGATTGACCGGTGGCGAGCGCGCGCACTTTGTGCACTACTGAAACTATTTGGCTTCTCTCGTGTATTTGAGTTTTTCCGTGGATACGGCTTCTTCATTTGTACTCCCATGGAACATCTATTTGATTTATATTTTCATCACTGTGTCGAAATTAGTTTGGTTGTCGACAATTCTCATTATTATTAGTGTGTTTTGAAAATCAAGTTTGAGGCGCGGTCTCTGTTTTATTCCTTTTGCTGTCCTTAAAAAATTTTCGTTAAGAACAGAATGTATCCTTTACTTCCAAAGTACCAGCACATCGGTCTAATAAGTTGAATCACCTCTCAAATATAACTCCAACGAACCATATCTCAAATATTCTGTCAAAATTAACACAATGATAAAAAATGGTTCTTGTATCTGAAGTGAAAAATAAGGCTTCAAGATACTTACATTTAACAACTAATCAATAAAGGCTGGCGATTTGGTAAACCTTTGCTGAAACCCCGATTGCGTTAAATATAAAATCTTGCACTTTTCAATGATGTTGTTGCTATTTTGATTTTCTTAATATTTGTGAAAATCTTATATCTTTTGAGGCCAGAAAACTATAATGTTTTTCTTGATATCAGCCGCTGGTATCGATATCAGACAATAGTTTGAAATTTCATACGGTTCAACCGATCAACTAATGAACGATACTTTTGATTGCGGAAGCTGACGTGAATAAATTTTGTTTCACGGCGTTTTGTGTGAACCTTAAAACTCATATTATAAATTATTTGATATGCTGATTCGTAGTTCAAGTCGGTGCTCCGTAATTTTTTATTTTTCCAACGTAATTATATGATAAAAGTTTTGAAAATGAATAATTCTCATCTCCATACGACGCTAAAATTGGACTATTAATTTATTGCTAGGGCGAATAGACATGAAGAGAAAGTGTATTGATAGTTCCGTAGGACAACGGCGAACTTCAAAAATTGAAAAAATACAGTTTGAAAACGGTGGAGAACATTTAGACAGTAGTATCAAGTCAGACACCTGTAACCCTTTGTCCGCTACCCCAACGGGATTGGCAAGGAAATCTCGACCTGACAAAGGTTATACTGACCGATCGAGTATTATACACCTATTGCTTTTTCTAGTTCTAGCGATTTGTCCACTATATATAATCCTCATGATTTTTCAACTGCTGTCTTTGATTTCAAAGCCTGCCGTTGCCTGCAAAACTATCAATACGCTTCTCTACATGTCTATTCGTTGTATTAAAATTTATTCACTCTGGCGCTTCATATGGAGAATGATGTAACTCTGCTGAGCTTATCGAATCGTTACTTCACGCTGAGGAGAATACAAAAAATAACAATCAAATCATTATATTTCATAATATAAATTGCCATTACTAATTTCTTGCTTGTCGTCACTATACTTTAAGTAACCACAGAGCTAATAGCATGCATATATAGAACGTACACACGAAAATGATTGGTAAGGTAAAAAAACCATTATAAAATTGAAAAAGTTACGTTGGTTTTTCGTGAAAACGGTTTTGCTTTCTGACGAAATCGTTCAAACCGCCAAATCAGAAATTTTCCTGCTTGGTTAATTTAAAAGT